>JBAMBQ010004897.1:0-71849 GCA_037044495.1 Stegana nigrithorax
CAGTCGGTGGTTCTACTGGTATATAGTTGGAGTGTATTGCTCCGTGTTTGAGTGGGCTAAGAATGTTTTCGATCGTGGCAAATAATTGACCGCAAAGTGCCTCAAGCAGTTTCTTGATTTTATTTTTAAATTAGCCTAGTTAACAAGAAAGGTTTGGCTATTAACTAAGCTAGACGACGTTCGATATGCTTACAAACGACATGGGGTTTTTCTCAATCTGTGCTTGAATCACTTTCGCTACTGGTATAGACGCTAGCGGTGGCACAGGCTCGATGTCGTTTACGCTTGACTTTCGTCTTTTTGCGTCGAAGCGCGGCCGTATCTGCTTTACGTTTGTATTTGCCTTGACGTTTTTTTTTACGGCCGTATTCATCAGATTCGCTGGTAGTCGATTCTTCGTTGTCGCTAGAATCTGACTCAGTTTCGGAGCTGCTGCTATTCGCCGAATTTGATGACTCTTCCGACGATGTGGATGAACTGCTAGATGTTGATGAACTGGTGGATGAGGTTGAGCTGGCAGTTGATGTGGAGGATTTACTTTTGGCTTCAGTCTTTTTCTTTTTTGCATTTTTTGACGACGTTGCAGATTTCTTTTTCTTACTGTTCTTTTTTTTGCCTTTACTTTTCTTGTGTTTCTTTTTCTCTATAATCTTGCGTTTGGTCTTTTGCTTGCTTTCAGTTTTTTTAGAAGCGATTGCAGTTGCCTTTGTGGTTTTTTTTGCACTTTGTTTGCTCAGCGTAACCTGTGCCTGCAATTCCTTGGCACGAATCTCGGTGAGCGGCGTCAGATACTCCAGTTCCGAATCAGAGCTAGTACTCTCCACATCAAGTAGTATTTCTTTGTTTGGATCGACCTGTAACAAAGCAAGAGAAAGGGAACAACCAATGGGCGTGCATGTGGCAATAATTCAATTGATTGATTCCTCGTTTTTTCGGCTTACCTTGAGAAAATTCCGGCATTGATAAGTCAGGTGACCCGCATAGCCACATTTCTTGCACGCAGCGCGTAGGCTATCTTTGTTTGGATTTGTAAGCGGGAGATTCATTATGCAAACACTTTGCGGTCTGACTTATTTTGCACTGGTATAATGTTTTTAGAGAAAAGTAGATAACTTAAAGCAACGAAGCCGCATTTCTTTACTGCCACTATATTGTTGTTGTTCTTCTTGTCGGCTCTGCCGCAGAAACCGATTAATGTGCCGATAACAAATGGTCCAATGAGTATTGTTTTTAATATGTGATCTTAAATTATTTGGTGTTTTACACGGGGATTCATTTTAACTTAATAGCACGTTTTAACTGTTTATTTCACGTAAAAGGGCTCTTGTTTAAATTTGTGTTTTTTAAGAAGTTCTTTCAGTAATGAAATACATATATATGACATTAGTGTTAGAAAATGGGACACATACCGTTTAACTATTATTTTTTATCATTGAACATATGTTACACAGTGCAGATAAAATTAGTTGAAGTCGAGCGCTGGTTGTTTCAAATTTCACATTAAGTTTTTGAATTGAGTTTTGATTTGGTAAAGAAATTAGCTTAGAAAGCATACAACAGTCACATATCAAATAGCAGAAGTACCCGCTAGTTTGGTTGTATGTTATAGATTTGTTAATTACTATTGTATTATTGTTTGAAGCGAAATGCGTTCAAAGTTTTTAATTTCACGAAAATAAATATTGCTGAATATTGGGTTTATTATTATCGAATATTAGCGTTTTGTTATAATGCGATGGTTTCAAACTCAAATCAGTAGGCTTGCATTTGACATTCACGTTAGTTCCTCTATTAATGCATACAGTTTCGCACAGTCACAACGAAGCGGATATGGTTACATTCGATGCAAGTAAATGTAATATGTTGGAATAGCAGAAACAGCGACAACAACAATTGAAATAGCAGTTTAACGTCATCAAATTACAAGAGAAAATCAAGTGATTTTTTTTTTAACAAGTGCATAGTTATTATTCAAGAAAAGATCCGTGTGTGAGGGCGTGATAATTACAAAGTTGCCATTTAATCAATTTAGTTTAAAACTGAAAACTAGAAGCGTCACTTAGGAGACGCTTATCGCTTTCTCCCACGAACACTTGCACACTCTCACAAATTCACACACAAACACACCAATTGTGGGGCAGTATCCGTCGGATTGACTAGTATATACTCTACTCCACCCAACATGCAACAGCATGCCGTTGCGAGTAGTCCCTTCTCCGCTTATGCGGACCGTCCTCAGCTTGGCTTGGATGTCGAATTCGGAGCTGATCCTGCCAGCGGTGCTGCCTTCTTCCAATCTGATGGTCGCAAACATGACGATCTTAAACAGATGTTGGACAGCAACAAGGATGGTCTTAAACTGGAGGCCATGAAACGGATTATTGGCATGATTGCGCGTGGTCGAGATGCAAGCGATTTGTTTCCTGCGGTCGTAAAGAATGTCGTATCAAAGAACATCGAAGTGAAGAAACTCGTATATGTCTACCTAGTGCGATATGCCGAAGAGCAACAAGATCTAGCTTTGCTTTCGATATCCACATTCCAACGTGCATTGAAAGATCCCAATCAGTTGATACGCGCTTCGGCGCTGCGCGTGCTTTCCTCAATACGTGTCAGTATGATTGTACCCATTGTGATGCTGGCCATTAGAGATAGTGCTGCGGATTTAAGTCCATATGTACGCAAGACGGCGGCGCATGCCATTCCGAAGCTGTATTCTCTTGACCCAGATCAGAAGGACGAGTTGGTGACGTTAATTGAAAAGTTGTTGTCTGATCGCACAACGCTGGTTGTTGGATCCGCAGTGATGGCATTTGATGAGGTTAAACATTGCTTTGGTAGTGTTGGCTTTCTTTGTTTAATATTGTTTTTGTGTGTTGCAGGTTTGTCCAGAACGCGTGGATCTTGTGCACAAAAACTACCGGAAGCTGTGCAATCTTTTGGTCGACGTTGACGAATGGGGTCAGGTAATCATAATTAACATGCTGACACGATATGCGCGTACACAGTTTGAGGATCCCAATGCGGATGAAGATCTAGCCACGGTCGACAATTCCGGCTCCCCGGCTAATGCAGCTTTCTATAATGAATCCTCTTCTTCTTCGTCAAGTGAGAGCGAAGGCAACAGTAAAACTTTAAATAGCAACAATAACAATTCACGCCGAAATTCTACACAAGCTAATCAAAAAGCACAGAAGTCGCAGCGCCGCAGTTCATCGCCAGTAAATACTTATACCATCAATCTAGATCATCGTTTGCTGCTACGTCAAACAAAACCTCTTCTTCAATCTCGTAACGCATCAGTTGTCATGGCTGTGGCTCAGTTGTATCATCATGTAGCGCCACGCAACGAAGTGCAACTAATCGCAAAGGCACTTATTCGGCTGCTGCGCTCACATAAAGAAATTCAGAGTGTTGTGCTTACCTGCATTGCATCCATGGCCACGAAACGGAAATCGATCTTTGAGCCTCATCTAAAATCGTTCTTTGTTCGCACATCCAGCGATCAGACACACATCAAATTGCTTAAGCTAGACATACTGACAAATCTTGCCTCAGCGAGTAGTATATCGTTGATCTTGCGAGAATTCCAGACGTACATTTCGAGCAGCGATCGTCCATTTGTGGCGGCAACTATTCAGGCCATCGGTCGCTGTGCTGCTTCCATATCCGAAGTCACGGAGACGTGCTTAAGCGGCCTGGTGCATCTGTTGTCAAATCGAGATGGTGAGCATTAGTTGATGTTTAACTCTACCCACATCATTTCATTGCCTATGATTAATTGTTTGTAGAGCACGTTGTCGCCGAGAGCATCGTGGTCATTAAAAAACTATTGCAGACCAAAGCCGCTGAACATTTTGAAATTATCACGCAGATGGCGAAATTGATTGACTTCATTACAGTACCGGCCGCACGTGCGGCAATAATTTGGCTTATTGGTGAATACAATGAGAAGGTTCCAAAAATAGCGCCCGACGTGTTACGAAAAATGGCAAAAACTTTTGTGGATGAGGTAAGTACTGGCGTTTTCGAAACATTTAGATTGCTTGCTCATCTATATTCTAAATAATCAGGAGGACGTTGTCAAACTGCAAGTACTCAATTTGGGCGTTAAACTCTATCTCACCAATCCGCAGCAAACGTCGCTGTTATGCCAATATGTGTTCACATTAGCGCGCTACGACACGAACTATGATGTCCGCGATCGTGCGCGTTTTTTGCGTCAATTTATCTTCCCAGCAAGCGGCGAGAGCACGATATTGTCGCAGAGCGCTCGGAAAGTTTTCCTAACAGCCAAGCCGGCTCCAGCGCCGGAGGGCAAGTACCGAGATGGTAACAACTTTCAGTTGGGTTCGCTGTCGCATTATTTAAATATGCGTGCGACTGGATACAAGGAGTTGCCGGCTTTTCCGGCGGTTGCACCAGATTCGTCAGTGCGCAATATCGAGGGATTTATGCAGGATACAGCTGCCTCAAGATCAGCTGCATCGCAAAAGCAATCTGCTGGTAAAGAAGATAAGAGTTTCCTTTCAGAATCCGATGAAAAGTCGTCACGATATTCGCCAACAAATTCGGGTTCCAGTTCTGGCTCTGGCAGTGGCAGTGAGTCGTCGAGCGAGTCGAGTTCAAGTGAATCAGAAGAGGAAGCCGTTCGCAACGAAGTCGCAGACTCAAAGCAAACGAAGTCGAAATCAAAACAATTAAACAGTAGTGAAACGGCACCGGTTAAGTCGCAGAAAGGAGAAGAAAATGAGACAGCGGATCTAGTTGCTACTAATGAGAACAATAATAGTTTAAAAGAAGTTTCTGGTACATCTGATAGCGAATCATCTTCGTACGCCAGCAGCGACTCGGGTTCAGAGAGTGATGATGATGATGACGACGACGGTGATGATGATAAAAATGAAGATGGCGATAAGAAAAATATAAGCGATACTTCGTTAGCCAAGAAGTCGCCGGCACATTCAAAACGCAGCACAAAGCAATCGCCTGCGGCAGCTTCTAAGACTGCACCGGTCGAAAAGAGTAATTTGGATTTGCTTTTGGATTTGGATGACATACCGCCCATTGGGCCTGTGATGACGCCATCACTAGGTGGTTTTCTGACACCCGGTATGCACAGTAATTTTTTTTAAAAGCCATTAATATGAACAACGTCTTTTTTTGTTAACTGTTTAACAGGTACACCAATGCTTAGCACACTCCAGCCGCAGCATATTGCCAATCGCATCGAGTTGGTTGGTCCTTCGCACATTGAGTTTAAGCACAAGCCATTACTTAACAAGCTTACAGGACACGGGCTTCAACTGGGCTATCGTTTCACACGCGCCCCACACCTGTACTCTGCCTCAATGGTCAGCATTGAGTTGCAGTTTGTGAATCAAGCACAGACTGAGGTGCAGAACATACAGCTTGGTCAAAAGACATTGCCGCCGGGCATGCAACTGAATGAATTTGCGCCCATACAACAGTTGCAACCACTTCAAGTGGCCACTAGTATAATAGGCGTCGACTTCAACGATTCCACGCATGCTATTGACTTTGAGGTGACCTCAAGTGAGGGAACCTCACGAATACAGCTAAAGCCGCCCATTGGCGAGTTGGTGCGTGCGGTTCTAATAACCGATACCTTCTTCAAGGATGAACGCACCAAATTGCGTGGCATGAATGAGCATCAAAGTCAGCTTGCGCTATCGTTTGCGCATATCGATTTGGCAACGTTGAAGCAAAAGCTCTTCGAATGCGTAAATGTCGCCTTTATACCAATAACAAAACCAACAGCAACAACGAACGAACAGGCAGAACAATTGTTTTACTTTGCGGGACAAACGCTTAGCTCCAAAAGTCTTGTGTTGATTACACTACTCTGGTCATCGCCAGATGCGCCAACATTGTCGATGACGGTCAACTGCGAGAAAATGGTCGTCGGGTCAATGGTACTCAACGAGTTGCGTAATGCGTTGCAGGCGCATTTCAAGGTCTAAATGAAGGTCTAATAATACACATTGGCCAATCATTAGCGGATACTGCACTGTCTACTCTCCTAAACTACTACGTATGTACTCAACTTGTCAATCTGACTGTAGCTGAGAAATAGGCGTATTATATATTTTTTTTATTATTGTATTTTAATATATTTTTCGTAGTAAGCTCAAAGCATAGCAAAGCAAAAAAGTTCCATTAGGCACGCATTCCAAGTCGGCGCCAGTGTATGATGATGAGCACAACAATGTAGAAGACCAAAACAAAACAATCGATCAAACTAATATACACTTTAAATGTTCATTTTTTACTTTTATATATATGTAGTACACCACTACAGTGATGGCTAAAATATATACACATTTTCTTTTGTTTATGTTTTTTGTTTTTTATTAACTATCTGTCCTTGCCGCTAGCCGCCCAATTCATTTTCTAATGCATTCGTTAAGATTTAAATTAAAATTAAAATTGTTAAAAGACCGCAACGAAATCATCTATGAACAAATTATTTAGTCATTAATAAATTACAAAATGACAAAATGCAAATGTTACACTGAATGAAGAGTATATATATGTATTTGTATGTATAATTAAATTAAACACAAATAAAAATAATCGAGTTGAATGTTTATAAATATGTATCTTCAGTTATGCACTATTTATTAAAATATCTACTATTGCTAACCGGGTTTCCACAAAAAAAAAAACAAAAATCAAAAACAAAAACAAAAAAATCAAATAATAGCTAAAGTACTAATTGATAAAAAAATGTTATGTATCCAAAATGATATAACTTTTGGCATTGCCCTCTTTTTTTATTGTACAAAGTTTAAATATTTGTCACCAAAAGCAAATTGCATTTTGCATGTGCTGTGTCCAGTTAATATTAAATATACATATATATTGTGTGTACATGTACATATGCATATATGCAAAGCTAAATATACATATATGAAATTGCATATAGACATTATGCTAATGCTCGATGTTGTAAATCTGTTGCCTTTGTTCTCTTCGAGGCCTTTTTCTCACTCTTAACAAAAACAAAAGAAAGTATTACAAAAGTAAAGCAAAAGATAATCCATGCTAAAGAGAATTTACTATAAAATAAATAGTTACATATACAAGCACAATTATATGAATGCATGTATTTATATATTAAAAATTTTGATATATTTTTATAGAGTTTTTTCTGCAAGCAAAACTCATTTATGTAGGTCTCTTTCTCTCTCCCTCTCTCTCACACACAATAAGTAATAAATCTATTATTCTCTTTGCTATCGCGCTTGCTTTGGTTCGAATTCCTAATACATTTTTTCGGTATTTATTAAAAAAAACAATGCAAAAAAGAAATTTTCAAAAATAGTTACAAAAAAAATTTTAAAGAAATTCGAGGAATTTTATGTAGCACATGAAAAGAAATTACAAAATACAATTTAAATGCATTAAAATAAATGTAAACAAGTTTGAATTATAATTACAGTCCCTTTCGAAACTATTGAATCAAACTCTATGGAAATGTTTACCCACTTATGAAGTGGCACATTCATTGTCAACTAGTCAGCTGCTAGCTTAAATATAAAATTAAACTATTTTTATGAATGTATTTAAATATATTTTAACTCAAAGTTAGCATTGACTAGTTGACATTGGCTTGCGCTCACAACAAAAAAAAAAAAAAAAGAAAAAAAAAATCTTAAGTAAACATTTTTAAGTGGCCACTGTAGAACTTTAATAACTACAATATAATGCGCAATTACTGTTAAACGTAAAATAGTATTATGTATATAAGTTGCTTTTCGAATAAGATGGAAAGAAGTTCGAATATTGTAGATTTGTAAGAGTACGCATAAATTCTAAGCGCTACACATTGGTCAATTGGGAAATGCAAACCACAAATAAGATGGCTACTACGTAAGGGACTCTGAATGTTTATAAGTGTGTTTATATGTGTATCAAAAGATGAAATAATAATAATTATAGAAACCTATGCAATAAAATTTAACCGACGCCAACTACTAAAACCTTGCTGCGTTGTTGTTATATATGTGAACTTAATATAATCTTTTTATTAGTTTTGCAAATTCTAAGGAAATTATTTAGTTTTTTTTTTTTTTTTAAATTATTAAATATGCTATTGCAACTTACGTTTCATAGTCTTTAAGTGTTAGCCGGAATGTAGACTATATGGCTACCATTATATGGCTTTTAGTTTTTCGCTCACGAATATTACGTATACGGTCAGCTAAGAAAGACTCCAGAATTAAAGAAAAAATATTTTGGTGTATTTTTTAAATGAAAATTTTATTTGTTAAACATCATTTGATTGAATTTTTTGTTTTTTGTTTGTTTTTTATCTGGTATATTGTTTGATTGGTTCCAACAAAAGCTACAAATACTGAAAAAATATTAGTTTGTTGCTTCTTTTGCTTTTCCAGATAATCAGTTATACTGTTCACTGCTGTTTGGGTTATAATGGGAATCTAGGCTGGGCTGAGCTGTATTGCTGCATAGTTAGAAAGCTCAATATTTGTTTTTATTTATTTATTTCTTTTTTTTTTTTCTTTTTTTGGTTTTGTCATAGTTAAGTCTAATAGTGTATTATTACTTTTTTTTTAGTTTTTTTTTTTTTATTATTTTTGTTAGCGAAGTTTAGATTGGTAAAGTAAGACTAGTATTTAGTAGTAATGCAAATTTTACGTTGGTTAGTAACTATGTAGCTCAGTGTGGGAAAAACTCGGTTGTCAAGTGGTTTTCATTTATTACGTGTAACGTTATATTTAAATTTTAACGAAAATGCGTGAGAAGTCAAATGAAAATGCCATCAATATACAATTATTAATTCCATTAAATTCCCTTTTGCAAATGAATATTAAAAATATTTTTGTTTTTTAAAGACTTTTTTGATTGCATGCGTGAGTTTTGTCATTGGTTGGTATACCTCAGTTCCTTCGGAGGGTTCATAAAAGAATGCATTTCAAATTTTGATTAGTTTAGGCATTATACAAAATATTTGGTCTGATCCTTGCATAGTGTACCCTTTTAGAAAGCATTGAAATCGATTTAAAATAGGTTTTATTAATTCACTTTAAATTCAATTTTAATTAACACGCAAATTTCCTTTGGTGAAACATTTCGAGAATAATCCTATTTCTTTTCTCAGGAATAAGTGAAATTTGACATGGTGACAACATTGGACTGCTTATATTAAATATGTAACATCTGTTTTTGGACACTTTGAGTTTGTATGTAGTATCCAACAGGGTCTGTTAAAAGCCATCAATAATAATGATAACATCAATAAAAAACAATTCGAACTAGCATAAACTTTTAGTTAATGTAACTAAATTATTATTTTTTATGTTCATATTCAAAAAAATGCCAGTGCATGGTCCATTAGCGACAGTAAGTTGCCTGTTTAAGAATAGATCGAACTGCAAGTTCGGAAGTTGGTAATTAAGGGGACTTTAGCGGCAGTCGGTCTACCATATGACTATTCAATTGATCAAATCAAATGAAAAGGGCGAAATCGAACAATAATTTTTAATTAAAAGCAGTTAAAGCATCGGAGACAGCCATGGAATTGGCGAAATTCGAAACGCAAAAAGCTTGAACCCTAAAAGCATTGGGAAGTCCTGACAGAAGGTCAAAAGCAGTAGACCTTGACTCATATAGAAATGAATACCAAATAAATTTGAGTGGATTTAATACATACAAAGGTACGAATATGCCCACATTATGTATAAGTATAAGTAAGTACATATTTATTTTTGTATACTCGAATATCTATCATATAGCTGTAGTAGGTCAAACTGAGTTTGTTACATAATTTTTTTTTTTCTTTTTTTCAATGTTGACAAGGACAAACCCGGTATTGGATTAACTTTAAAATTTCTATTTGTTACACTTTAATTTGTAGTGGATTTCTACTCGCATGTATATATGTATGAGGGTATAAACATATAACGATAGAGAGTATGCGTATTTGAAACAAGTATATACTCGTATATATATGCATGTATATACAGTTTTACACATACAAGTATAAATACATTTTTTGGTCTCTATCAACGTGTATGTATATTTGTGATTATGCTTTATATATATATATATATATGCGTTTTTGTATTTGTCTATATACACATATTTATATATGTAGGTATTAATATATGTATACATACATAAATGCATAAATATTTATTGTTGCAATAATAATTACTGGCACAGGTATTTTATACCTGGAGGAAAACTTAGTTAGTTAAAAATAAAGAATAAGAATGATTTCAATAAGTGAATTTTTATTTTTGGATCACTATGGATTCTTCTACGAAAAATAACAATAAAGTACCTTTGTTTTGGATACCAAACTTAAAAAATCAGTCCAAGCTTAAAAAGATAGAATAAAAATAAAAATTTTTGAAAAACTTTGTTATAATTTTATTATATAATTATGTATATATATATATATATATATATAATAAATAAATATATATATGTATATATAAAAATAATTTTATTATATAATGGAAATGCAACTGAGATCAAGAAAAGCAGGTTCTCACAACAGGACTGGGTCCAGTGCATGAGTTTCTAAAAGCCAATAGCCTTAACTTTTTTTCTGCTAATTTAACCAAGGAACCAGCATTTTTGATAACCCGAGCAATCAATTGGTCAAATATTAATCCTGGGAAACGTTAAGGCATTTTTGGCACAATATTGAACAAAAACTATAAAAATATTGTATATATGTTGTTGTATATACTTGTACATGTGTAACACTTGTTTTAAACGGTTTTCTTTTTACGCTTTGAAGTAAGTGCATTGCCACCTTAAGATGTGCGTAGAATATATAATTTATCTTTGAATATACGTAAATAATAAGTAGACAAACTTAACGAATATAAATGAAGCTGGAATGTCTGCATTTTATTTGATTGGACAATATTGATATGTGCCAATAATTAGTACCGGCACTGTATGCATATTTTTAGTTAATGTTATTAGTTTCAACTATTGTACATACGAGTATTGTAGTTTTGCTTGCGCAATTAAAAATATATATATGTACGTACGTATGTATGTATGTATGTTTTTTTTTTTTTTTTGTATATAATGCGCTTCTGCAAGCATGTGTATATAGTTGTAATGTATGTATAAGCCTCTCCTCTTTTTGTTTTTGGTTTGCGTCCGATCCGCATACAAGAACCCATTGAGTAATGTTCGCATGGTCGGCGCCGTTTGCTTGCTCACACTATGTATAACTTAATATATATTATATGTATATATATATACATATATGTATATATATATATATTTATATATTTGCTTATGTATATGTAAATATAAATATCAATGTATGTATGTTTGTGTGTTCATATATATATTTTATATATGTGTATAAAACTAAATACATTATATTTTAAGCAGAATTCAGACATGTTGATCTCAATCAAATCGATTTTTTATTGTACGTACTTCTAATGCTTCTTGACTTCATTTGTTTTCATTTTAAACTCCTCATACATATGTACATTTATTTATAAGTATGTTGCCTAGTAGAATGGACTAAAGGCGTTCAACATATGTAAAGCCAGTCAAATCAAAGTATGCCGATATGTTGTGCTTTATTTTAGTTGACCTGCGTGAAAATAAAATATGAATATATAACTTAATTGCATTGAGACGGAATTTCATGAGGCATGATTTTAAGTCGACTACTCAATGTATTTTGAGGTTAAGAAATTTTAAAATTGTGCATTTATTTAAAGGAATCAGCATACAACGAATGACCTGCAGTGAATTGCATTGAAAAATCGATATAGATTTCATCGACATGTCTTAACGCTGCTTTAAGGATGATTTTTTATCACTTATTGTTACACACGGTGTTTGGTTAAACTTAATTTGTTCATGATGCTAAAAGCATCGCTAAACTACTCGATTCAAATCGCTACCGATTTTTGATTTTGATTTCGTTTTGACCTGATTGATTTACAATTTCATCGATATCTTGTGCTATTTGAAATATTGCATTTCTCTATTTATTCTTTTCTTTGCACAGCATCGGCAGCACAAGGAGCAAATAACGTCGTTGAGCTCTCAAATGTAATATGCACGGGGCGCATATGAAATATGCGTTAAAAAAACCGATAACGATTTATATCGAGTGGCATAGCCGCCGCCACATAAAGCAAATAGCGCTCTTCGTCAATCGTTTGTTTTTTTTTAAATGTTTTTTGTTGGTTTGCTTGCTGTATTACATAAATATATTGTACTTAACTATTTCGTTAGCTTTTTGAGTTTAGTCCTGAAAGGTTTCTTGCTTTCGCTGTTATCTCATGCTCTTCTCATTTCCTTTATTTCTCTTATTGTTTTGTTTTTATTTGTTTTTTTCTTTTTTTTTTTTTATAACATCTAAAGCAAGTTAATTTACCTTAGTTTTGTTTTATTTAATAATTTGTTACCTATAACCTAAATTTTCGAGTTTGCTGTTGCTTTGGATCTGCGCCGTTTTGCTTTCGCTGCGTTATGTTTAATGTCGCTTTGCTTAGTGTTGCTTTCGCTATTTATCATTTTATTTATCTTTTATCGATTTTGTTTTTTTAAGTGCATTTGTATTTGCTTTAGCTATTCCTTTTGTTTGTATAAGTTTGATTATAGCTATGCGGAGTTTGTGGTGTTTATTTTTTTTTTTGTTTTTGCATTTTCCTTTTCGCTTTCGCTTCTGTTGCTATTTTGCTTAGTTGTCTAAGGCTGGGCTGCGCACTGAATGCATTTAGAGCTTCTTATACCAATATAGATAGTGTTCACCATCTTCGACCATCAGTTCGTCGACACCTGCGCATGGAGGGCAAAAAAGGAAAAGAGAAAGCTTTCTTTAGTAATTGTTTCAAATATTGACTCAAGATCAACCAGAAAATATAAGAACCCGGAATCACATCATCATACCCGCTTAAGCGCAAAATATCGCTTTTTGTCGTATGAAACACCTTAGAAATCAAATCTAAAAAATTGACAAACTGAAGCTAAATTTATCTAAGTTGTTGAATTTTTCTCTCTCGAGCATATATAATCCCAATTCTATCTAAAGAGTCTATCCGAAGCACGTTATGTATGATGATGATGTATGCGAAAATGTTTCCATATACTTTTGCGTTGCTTGGGTCACTCAGACTACAAATTGATAATGTGGAAGAGGGATGGCAATACTCGCACTTACCAACAGGAGCGATGAGTTGATTTCCGGGCGTGTTGTTTGGATCGGGTAGTTCAGGCAGACGGTATAACAGCCAGTAGTGGTACCTGTTGACAGATGACCATTAGCTTAGAACTGTTCAACGCAGAGGACATGAAGTACTTACCCTCTCGGTTCCTCCTTTTTACCGTACAGAGTGTGCACGTAATGTCCATTGGGCCACTCTCGTGCCTCGAAAATAAACCTGATTGGTAGAAATGCAGATCATTAAGAATACGATGGCGAACGTGAAGGCATTGCAACGTACCTGGGATCCACTTCGGCTGCCTGTGTCATGGCCTTGAAGAAGCTTGTATTCTTGGGCGAAACTAATGACAGGGAGAAGGCCTCGGTGACATTAGAGCCCACCCAAAGCGTATAGGTGTAGGAAATATTCTTCGCATCGGATTCCTCAGCGGAGGAGCTTAGGCCAAATGGCACAGCTAACTTAGGTTCGCCATTTTCTGCAAACAAATAATGAGTATCGTCTCATTTCGAAGTAAAGATAATCGAACTAGATGCTTACCTGTGGGGTCACTGCTCTCGCGTATCACATGATCACATTGCAGCGCACGCACTGCACCCAGACCCTTCCAGCCCAGCGCTAGGATGACATCTGCCGTCAGGCCGACGCCAATATCCGGCTCTTGTCCGTCTTGCAGCGGTTCCTCACTCCAGCCGCCATCCGGACGCTGTCGACTAAGGATCCATCGCGATGCGGCCGTACGATTCCAGGCACCCGCCGGATCATATTCCAGATCCTGCAGCGCTTGCATGGCCAACGCTGTGCTGCGCAACAAACCGAAACCGCCGCGCTGATCCTGTAGACTGGCGAGTCCGCGCGCCGGTCGACGCACGAAGTGCTGCAGATGTCGATGCCGATGGTCGGTGACAATGCAGCGCAGTGCCAGTATCACCATCGCTATCGTGTCAACGCTCTGATCCGTCACGCCGCTGGCAATGTCCAGCAAGCGACGAATCTGCCGCTTGCGTACATGTGCTGCCGAACTGCACGCGGACAGGGTGGTCAAGGCAAACTCAATATCCTGAACGGGCTCATGATGCTGCAACGTGGCAACGAGATCGTGGCCGTGAAAGTGCTTTGGGTCTTTGCACAGCGACCCCAATGCCAGCACGTATCGCGCCAGGCGTTCGAGGTTTATCGGCTTCGACAATGTCAAATGGCGATCGAGCATTGCGAGAATCTCGATTTCCATCTCCTTCACCGAAAGTGTGTCTTCGAGGTCCTGTATGATCTGCATGTGCGCATCTGCGGTGTCCGTTGGATCGCGACCGCCAGACAGTTCTTTGGCCAGTATGACAACGTGCGTGTCATTGCCCCAGCCGTAGTCCGATGCCCGTTTCTCCTTCAGCCAGTCAAGGGCGCGCAGAATGGCGGTCTCCTCGCGCTTATCTGGGCCATCGGAGCCGATGATCACGTGCTCTGCAATGTTGCTCGGATCGCCTGCGATTCCATTAACACTCGTATCGCTCGATCCATAACCGTTAGCGTTACCGTTTCCGCTGCCGCTTCCATTTGTGAAAACGTTGTCGTTGCTGCCATTTGCGTTCTCGCTGATTTTGGCATTAGTGCCATTCGCTTTTGGATTGGCTGCTGCGGTTGTCATCGATGGCGGTGCCATGTTCGTTTCCTGTGTGTGTATCGATGATTGTTGTTGTTGCTCCAGCTGCTGCTGCTGCATAGGCGTCGAATTGGTCGTTGTTGTTGCTATCGTTGCTTCTGCACCGCCAGCAGACGTGGCTGCTGCAATTGTTGCCGTCGCTGCTGCCATGGATGTTGCGTCACTGCTGCTGCTGCTGCTGCTGTTGTTGTTGTTAATATTATTTCCAATGTTGTGATTGGAATGGTTATTGTTGCTATTGGAGGATGGTGCTTCCGCTTTCGTCAGGTTCTCAAAATCACTTGGCAACGTTGACTGCGTTGCCGGTAATCCCACTGCAGCCGCTGCTCCACCTCCTGAACTTGGTGTTGATGTTACCAAAGCCGTTGCTGCTGCACCTGCCCCTGATGGCTTAGCGGCGCCATTGGCTACCTCGAGCAACGCTGAGATATGCGTGAAATGTATGCCACAGATGAGAAGCGTTATGGTCACCAGTTTACAGCTCATTATGACTCAAGATTGTCCGCTCTCTGTTATTCTGGCAACTGTAATAAGAGGACGGAAATACGTTGCAACTAGAAACAGTGTAAGTTAAGATTTGTATGGGGGACAGTTGGCCAGTAAGGCCAATCCATCTCGAATAACTTTGCCAAAGCTGAAAAAACGTTGCGTAGAATGAATGGAAACAAAATAAAACGAAAAAGGACTCCAATAGGATATGACTAACGCATGAATCATCGTTACTGGCATCACTTCAAAAAACATCATCGAGACTAGCCATGAATCATCGACGTTGATTATTGAAGCCCATGATATGCATGCCACCGTTACTTTCAGTTCCGGTACTTGGCTGCCATGGTGATGCACCATAACAAACTGCACAGGTCGGCCGGCCATCTGCTTAAGAACTTTTGCCCAAAATTAAATAATCAGTCTACATAGTCTCAGAACATAAGCGAAAACTCAGCTGAAACTTGAAGACAACAACAACAACTAAATGCAACTGTTATCGTATAACCGTCGCTGAGAGAAGAAGTTCTTGTTATTGTATTGTGTCCTTTGTGGATTCATTGATCCTTTAAGGTTAATACTTTTGCTGTAGAACTGATATGCGTTTTTTTTTTTGATTTTCTGCCTCTTTAGATAGGCGCAAAGGCGAGAATAACGGAACGTAAAAACGTGTATCGTGAATATTCACTTTCTAAATGTGCATATTTATATTTGTGCGCCGGATTTTCGCTGCCTGTCATTTGTGCAGTCTTATTTACCGTTAAATTGTAACGAAGGACACATGCAAATAGCGCACATTAAAAACGAAAAGAAGAAAAATGGAAGCAAAAAATGTAATTGCAAAAACATTGCACATGCACATAACACATTTCGTTGGAGTTCCGCTGACGTTCATAGCAGAAGCCAAAAGAAAGGTCTAAAGGTCACCTGCACAGACAAACGAAAATAGTCACGTGCATATTGCAAATATTCCAGACATTGTCTGACTTATACAACATTATAATGTATATAGGTTTCTTTCTAAATCAGTTTCTTAGCGCCTTGCTGCTGCCCATGCTGAAAATGTCGAACGAGGTTAACCGGAAAGCGACAAAATCTGGCAAGTCTCGGCAAATGCTTCGACACGATCGGATACCATAGAAGTGTCCATCGCTTTGATTGAATTGTGTTGTTGACAAAACGTCTCTTGAAAACAAAAAAAGAGAACCAAAAGGAAAAAAAAATAATACCTTCTATTTGATTACTCACTTTGTTATTGAGCTTTCACTTGACGTTGTTGTTGTTGTTGCTATTATTGCGGTTTAGTACTGCCGCTGCTACTTGATTGTTGTTGTTGTAACTGCTGTTTGTTGCTTTTGGGTTCAATATATTTTTTGCTCTGCTTGTTTATTGATTTTTTTTTTGCAATGTTTTCTTTTTCTTGATGGTTTGGTTTCTCTCTACGTTTGCTATTTTTGTGTAATGTTTTCGTTGTTGTTGTTGTTGTTATTATTATTATTGTTATTCGCTGTTGTTATTTCTACTCTTGATAATTTTTTACAGTTCGCACACGAATCGATAAATTGAAAATTAACGTTGTAGTTGTTGCAGCAGTGGCTTCTTCGTTTTTCTTCTTGTGTAATGTTTAACTGTTGGGGTTTTTCTTTTTTTTTTAATTTTGTGTTTTGTTTTTGGTTGTTTTTTTTATGTAATCATAAAAACAAAACAAAAACCGAAAGGGGGCTTCGTTACTTTGCACTTTTTGCTTGCTTACTTGTCTTTGTTATTATTGGTTGACTGTACTGACTGGGCCGTATGTGTGCTTGCGGGTGAGTGCGGATGTGCGGGTGGCGGCAGACGTCAGCCGTGAGCCGTTGTATGTTGTATCTTTAATCATATAATGAATCCATATATGAGACACAAATCGTTGTTCTTGTTGCCGTTGCTGAAGTGACTTTTGATTTTTTTTTCTTTTTTGTTTTTTTTTTTTTTTTTTTTTGCAATAAAGACAAAGTTATATTTGTAGGCGAGGGACAAGAGGCGCTGGAGTCGACTTTACCTTAAATGTTGTTTTTCTTATCGAGCTTTGCCTATTTTTTTCGCCTTAGACGTACATGCATATGTGGAACTGCTGACGCAAGAAGTTAAATTGGAAAAGAACTCAAATGTTTTGGGACTAAGATTGATTGATATTAAATGGATTCTTCTTCTTCTTCTTCTTCTTAATTGTGCTGTTGTTGTTGTTGTTGTTGCTGTGGGTTATGGGTTGCTGTCGCTGTCGCTGTGCCAGGTGTAGTTGGTGTTTGTTGCCTTTGTTGTTGTGAAGTGTTATTGCATTGCTTTTGTTGCCGTTGCTGTTATTATTGTTGTTGTTGTTGTTGTTGTGGCTACTGGTGCTGCTGTCGTTGTCGCCTTTGTTGTTGTAGTCGAGAATTTTCGTTGCAATGTCAGGCTTTCGGTTTTTTTCTTTTGTATTTCTTTTTTTTTTATTGTTTTCGCTGCGCTAAGTTGTTTTCCAATTACGTTTTTTGCGTTTCATTCACTTAAAAAAATAATATAAGCTTTTGCAAAATTTTTCGCTTTTCGTTTCTCTTTCTGTGTGGATTTGTTGCGCGTTTTCACGATTATTTTACAATAATTTCCGAACTTCTTGGCTGCCTGCTACTTTGTGTTTTCGCTATGCGCGTTGCAGGTTAGGGTTTTCCCAATTGGACTTGAATGTCGTTTTCGAATTTGCACGACGTCAACGAAGTTGGTGTAGTTGTTGTTGCCGTTGTTGTTGTTGTTGTAATTGTCGACTGCTTGACTGCTCGACTGCTTTCCTTGTTCCGTGTGCTTTTTGTGTCCGCGTCCGCAGCTTTGTCGGAGTTGTCACCATATCAACTTAGGCTCTGTAGCCGTTGTGCTTGCAGGATATTGTACTGGGAACATTCATGCGGAAATATAAACAAAGCAGGATTCAACGTTGTTCACTACTGCTTCACGGTGCAGTTGAGAAGGAATAGAGTTTGCAGAGCACGAAACAGTTCTTTCTCACTCTGACAAACGTCTTGTCAAATAGCCTTTTGGTGTCTGTCTGCTTTGCCTTCTGTCAGACTTCGCTTTGTGTGTGTTCGCTCGTGCTTTTGTTCGTTCCTATGTATGTTGTTGCCTCGTCGTGACTTGTCGGGTCTAATGACAGCTGCTCTGCTGCTGTTATTGTTGTTGTTGTGACGCAATTTGACCTTACACAAAAACACACAACCACAATGTAACAATCGTTTTGGAATTGGAACATACGGATGTGGATTTTGTGTATGCCATGCGCGCAATCCAAGAGTCCTTTTCATGTTGACAACCAACTGAATATTGAATTCATGTTTGAAGCATGCAAGTGTTAAAAAGATTCAATTAAAAAGTAACAGCCTACAAATAGCTTTTATGTTTTTCTTATTCTAAACTTCATATGCAGAGCATTGAACCCAAACTAATGGTAAAATTGCCTTTTGCCTTTACTCCCATACAGGGGAACCGCATCTTGGGGAATATAACCGTCTTTGAACCTTCCAGCCTTGCGCCATGTACCATATGGTCGTTTCGTTGCGGATATAAAAGTTCCCTCATTATTTTCTAGGTGAGTGCGCATTGTTGTTGTAAAATATTGTTTATATTTATCTGTTTGTTGTTTTTTTCTTTCTTATTTCGAGCGCACACAAACGTAGAAGATTCCCCATTCATATGCATATGCCAAAACTGTATGTACAAGTCAGAAAAGAGGGAAGCTGCTGCGTGAGTGAGAAAGAACGGTTTCATGCTCTGCGAACTCTATTCACTTGCAGCAACACTGCTTCAGTATTGAGCAACGCAAAACCTGCTTTTAAATGTTGCGCATCTTAGCTTTTCATATAAATTACCCCACTGTCAATGGCGAAGCATTTGGCTTTGATATGCTGACAACTCAGAAACTCTATTACGACTTGCAGAGCATGAAACCCTTCTGTCTCACTCTGACGCATTATAAGTGCTTGACTCTTGTGACAACGTCAATTTAACATTTGAAATTAAAATTAAATATTATTTATATTAATATAAAATATATTAAATAATGGATAAATTGTTCTACTGCAGCGATGACGACTCCTTAAATGTTGTTTTTACCTTAAATTTGTTGTAGGGTTCTGTTTCGCAACCTGCACATTTTGAGGAGGTGACAACCACGACTATTAGTGCAGAAATTTTTTCAACATATCGAATGCGTTGCCTAAATTCAGGCGTCAGCACATTACAGGAAGTTCAATGCCTTTCAAACTGTAAACGACAGTTGCAGAGTTCAAAGCGGGTTTGCGCTATTTTGCCAACAGAGTGCGCTACTGTGCGGCTTGTGAGTATTATTTGAATGTTAAAACTGCAAATAAGCAGCAAAAAGGAAATGTTCTAATTAAATAATTAAAATTAATTAAATTAATAATAATAACAATGGAATTTTTAAAATTCCTAAAATTTTGCAAATTCCTTGTTTTGAAAACTTTTATGAAGTTTCAGAGGCAAGCCAAAGATGGCGCCAATAAACACATTGCTAATTTAATTTAATGACGAAAATCGGCAAGGGCAGTACATATTGTACAAATGTTCTAAACAATAAAAAAGACAACAACAATGTTTCAGCTAATAAATTTCAGCACACTGCTGGACGTATGCGGTTGAGCATTGCGGCAAAGAGGAAGAACCGACCAAAACAAAAACAAAAAATAAAAAAAAAATCCAAAGGCCAAAGAAATGGTCCTCTATTGATTTGGCCGCTGATAAACGTCCGCTGATCGTTTTTGAAATCGTGTAATACGATATAGTTTTGCATTGTGCAAAATGCCGCCTCGGCCGCTTTCGTCCTTGCCGTCCTCGACATCATCATCGACATCATCATCGTCGTCGTCGTCGTCGTCGCCGTCATCGCCGTTGTCGCCGTCGAAACTGAAACCTCAACTTTGTCGTCGTCAACATCAACGCGGCCTGCGCGCATTGCTGCTCCTATTCTGGACTGGGGCTGACTCAAGCATTTGTCGGCTGATCGCTGTTGATTGCCTAAACGCTTTGTGTTTTGCTTACGAGCAATTAAAAGAACAAGCGAAGTAGTGCAAGGATATCATATCGCTTACGCTAAAGCCAACTTATTATTATTTTTGTTATTATGCTGAGCTGTGTGTGCTGCGCTGAAAAAAAAAAAAACCAAGAAAAAAACAAAAAAAATTTCAAAGAGGAACCGAGAGGCAAAATTAGAGTGTAACCAAAGAGAAGGTTTGGCATAATGAGACGCGCCTGCACATTTCGTTTCCATGTGCCACGGTATGCTGCTGTTGATTCTGCTGCTGCTGCTGCTTCTGTTGTTGTTGTGGCTGTTGCTGTTGATATCCTTGCAGTTATGACAAGCGTCCCCCTTCTATGATAAACTGACAGACAAATAAAACCAAAACCAAATACAAAAAAGCCGAACTGGCGGCTACTTCAAACATTGCGCAAGCCGAATATAAATATGTATAGTCTTGTACAGACTTTGAGTTTCTTCTTGTTCAAGTTTTGGTTGAGGTTTTTTATTATTTTTTTCCTTTGCGCGCTTTGTGTTTGGCCAAAGTTTTGCGCTCCTGCGGCGAAAGGTGTTTCTTTTGATACTTCAATTGCGACGCCGTCAAGTTGAACCCCAGAGTATTTTCTGTCTAATGGCGCCAACTTGGTACTTCCATCGAGCATCGCTCTGACCGAGACTGACTGCAACGTTGGACCCGCCAAAATATGTCAACTAACTGGACAACAATATCTCTTTCAGATTGCCCAATTGCAAATCCAATTTTATGGCAATGTTATTCATTTGTTCAAGGCTTCATAGTTCTGCGACACGAACAAGGATGTAACATATTATAGTGAAATAATGCCTGATGGTCGCATAGAATTTATTCGCTGTGTTGAAGTAAAGAGAGATTTAATCATGACTTGGGTTTTCCTAGGATGTGTTGGGTAAGTGCAGTTACTCACGCTTTAGCTATCAGAATTTCCATTCAACTGAATTGACCTTCTGTGATGTTTTGTAAGAGGCGAGTTGGGGATTAAATTTCAATTGATGGGAGGTAAAGTTTCAAATGATCTAGCAGAGAGACTGTTCGCTTCATTTTAGTTGGTGTTTTACGAAGCATCATTGACGGATTAAATCGTCATGGCATTTTGGTGTTCCTGTGCTCTGTATTTAACTGGGGGATTGGTGTTCCTGGAGTAGTCACCCTGTCGTGGCTTTCCTTTGAAGTAATCCAATTAAGTTTTTATTTACGCCTCTTCTGAAATGTATTCCTATTTCCTATTTCTATTTTCCAATTTTCATTTATTTGCTGAAATTGCTTTGGGGCGTTTGTGTGTGCGATGTGTGTCTGCATTATGTTATGAGATTTAATGGGTGAAGGGTCCATTGCACTGTGGAGTCTAGTCGAGCTTATTATGCGTTTGAGAGATTAGCCGGAACAAGTTCAGTGTTTCCTTAAAGTCGGAGTCGTTCAGCATTTTTTTCCAGTATGTCGATTCCATCTTCTGCTCTATGCAAATTTCGTGCGATGCGATTGGCAACGCTAAGAAGCTGCATACAAAATCAAACGCTGGCAGCTGCGATCTATTCTGATTCTATTCTATCTATTGCATAACACAGCAACAACAACAACAACAACTGCCGACAGTAGTAACTCTCAACTGTTTATTTTATTTTTTTTTTATCGTGTTGTCTAATCTATTTATTTGGCAAAGCGAAAAAAATATGCTGCATGCTGGCGATCATTTGCCGTCTCGTTTGCGTATGCAGGAACTGGGTTATGTGAGTCTCTGTCTGGCTCACAAAAAAATGAAGTAATAATTGTGCAGCGGCTTCGTATTTTTATTTACAATTTCAATTGCTGTGATTACGCAAACGGAGAGAATCGAAACAAAGCAAAATAATAGAAAAAAAAAACCATCGACAGAAGGACGAGCAGCCAGGATAATAGCTCAAGGGTGTTCGCCTCTATTGTCTCGCATCGTGAGTTTCGCTGCGATTCGTGTCGGTGCGCCTTGGCGTGGCACCGCTCTGGCTTCGTGTTGTTTTGTTTGATTACACTGCGATGCACCGAAGATCGCAAACGTATTGGGTTTTTTTTTTTTTTTGGTTTTTGGTTTTTGTTTTTTCGAGTGTTTTTTTGCTCACGGCTTTGGCAAACAATAAAAATAATAAATAACAACAAGAGCGGAAAAGAAGCCTTAAAACGAGAAGAGGGAAATCGAAAACAGAATAAAACAAGAAACAAGAAAATAAATAAATAAATAAAAGCGAAAAATTGTGCTGGGTGCTGCCGCATTTGAATGCGATCGTTTTGTTTACCTTTCGCTTTGGCTGGCTACAGACGATGTTATCCTTTAATTGATACGCAACCGAGCAGTTGTGCATGCCAAGCAGTTTGCGAAATGTTGCGCCAGTAAAATCAACGAAGCGAAAGAAAACGATCAGCGTGCTCAGCACCCACACACAGGATCAATCGTGCCGACGTTCCACTAAATCTTCTCTCGCTCACCTGCGCTCCTTAAGCCTTTTGATAAGATCGAAATGTCTGCTGCGTCGTCTGCGTCTGCGTTTGCGTCTGCGTTTGCGGCAATCGATGGGTATCGCGGCAGGCGGAAACAGACGACAAACGGTCTTATTATTCTGCATCCATTCTTGTACTGATTTCGGTGCACAACTGATAAGCCAGATCAAATTGCGGAGTTAAGTAGCCTAAACGGTTCTAGGCGCAATCGGAATGTCGTCGGCAACATTTGTGCATCTGTGCCCAAGTTGATGGGGTTACTTTGACAATTGTTTCGACTAATCGGTTTATGTACTATATGCATATTCAAACGAAACTTTTCTCCTTTCATCGATTTATAATTTTGGACGATATTGGATTGTTAGTTCAGAGGTTTGCAGTTATTTGCCAATTATAAGGTTTTCTACTTTTAAATATTTTAAATATTATCTATGTGCTAATGATGGCTTTCATGATATTTTATGACACTTATCCGATTTGGATGAAGCTTTGATGAGTGGCTGTGTGCATGCCTGGAAAGCACACAGATCTGTATAAAAATAGGAGGTGTCACCTTCGTAGTAGAATAAAATTCGTTATACTTATGAAAATATGTGGAAAAGATTGATGAAATGTGGTCCTTTTTATAAGAGAGAAAGATTTGTTAAACATCGGGAAAACTGAGAAAAAAATTGAGAAAAACTTTTTTGCTAAAAGCCTAAAAACAGATCACAAAAAACGCATAGCCAAGATAGTGTATTCACAGCAAGTATAATATACAGAGTTATATAGCATAATCTCTTGAATAATGAAGAAATCATAAAATGAAATGCAAAGTGGTATCAGAAATCAGGATTGAATTAGTTCGCAATTATGTATTCATTTTTTAGTTTTGAGCTAATCTAAGAACAAGCCAATCTGCATATTGAAAGTGCCAAAGGTCGAAGTTCTTTGGCGAGATAGCAATTTCATTTCGCTATGCTGTCATTTCTTCATTTTGGAGAACGTTTCGCGGAGTTCACTTCCGTTGATATTCTTGACAATTCGTATTTTGCATTAAAGTTGCCTAAGTCAGGTAGGTTGCGAAATTCAATTGGCAACTGATGTAAAATTAATTTTTCTCTGATTTTATGCAAAATACTTTCAGTATTCAATATCGAAAATATGCGAAAGCATTGTTCAAATAAATACGAAGCGAATAAGACGACGGAGCTGGCACGGTTCATTAAAAACTTTTATACGAAGGAAATCTGAGAGGCATACCAATGTTTGGGAACGTCATAATAAGGTGTTTTCAACTGGGAAATTGCATTTATTTTCCATAAATTTTTTTTAGTAACTTTAATAGAAAGTTGATCTTATCTGTTTGAAACATGAGCGAGTTACCTGCAAATAAATGTAGATATGCCAAAGCCATTGCCATGGAGGCCTGTTGCTTTTTATGTGCAAATTATTTAATCTATTTTCGATATGGTTTCAGGTGAGAACATGTCTGCAGGGCACATTGCTGAAATTCGGATGAGTGAAACGGCATTTACCAAGCGAGAAACATTCAAAGCGACCCGCAGCCACTTTGCATGCCAAAGTACAAATATACGAGAGTCTCACAAAATACATAGAAAACGTGGCTAAAGGATATACGGAAATTAAGTTCAGTTCCGGCAGCACCCAAATAAAAATAAATGTAAAAAACCAAAAACCCAAAAAAACCAAAAAAATGAAAAGCAAAACTGACAAAAAACACCGAACGAGCAGCGATGACGCGATGACGGCGACGGACGCTGACAACAAAAGCATATTACAATGCGAATACAAAACGTTCCAGAAGATAATAGCAAAAAAAGAAAAACAAAAAGAAAAAAAAAAAAACTATATAGAAGAAGCAGCAACGTAGCAGACGGACATGCCATATACTGATGCCTTTATGTATTTGGTTTGTGTGCTTTTTATGTAACGACAGTCAAAGAAATCTGCGGAAAGCTGACACAAAACAGAAAAAGCGCAAAATAAAATATAATAAAAAAAAGCAGAAAAAAGAAACAAATAAAATGAAAACAAAATGAAAATAAAACAAAAAAAAAAAGAAAAAACAAGAGGAAAAAGAAAGAAAATGCAAAAGAAAAACAGGCAAAGCAATGACGTCTAACTAGAATTGGTATGAACAACAACACTTCAAAGCAAGCAAGTCAAAATCATCACTCGACTCGTATGGTAACGTAATGGTAACAGGCAAGGACATGTAGAAAGAGCCTGCAGGCGGCTGGAAACGTAGTGAGGCGTGTCAAGCGCTGGGCACAGACACAGGGTGGAAAGCCAAATGAAGCGACTCTTCGCACTGACGATGTCGATGCCGATGCCGATGATGATGTTGCTGATGAGGATGATGATGAGGATGATGATGATGATGATGAGAATAACGATGGCGGCAAGAACTCGACATAGGACACGATACAACACGATTCACTGACTGGCTGACTGAGTGACGATGTCAGTACATATTCAAGGGTAGCAACCATGCCACCACGGAAACGTGCACACACACACACACACACACACATACACATATACACTCGTAAGCACACACCTTCATAAAAATGGGACTACAAAAGGAGGCAGAACGGTCGGATTGGACGCATGGACGGACAAACGAACGGACGAACAAACGAGGAAAAACGAAAAAAGAAGAAAAAAAAAAAGAAAAAGAAACGGAAAATAAATAAAATAAATGCAATAGGATAAAACAGGCAACGTTTCAAAAGTACCAAAGCGCTATAAGAGCAAATATGGCTGCCAACACCAGAACTCGACACGTAAAGTGACGGCGTCGCTATGACAACGCTTTGCTTGTCGCAGTTAATGGAAAAGTTTTTGCGCTTTTTTCTGTTGATCCTACACCATGCTGTTGACTATGGCTCCTTTATTATATTTTGCTTTGACTTGTAATTCAACAGACAGCAGCAGCAGCAGCAACAACAACAGCAACAACAATAATATCCATTGTAACTACAACAAAAAGCAATAGAAGACCAACAGAGGAGTGAGTAGCAAAGAGGCTGCCAACAAGCTTGGCAAGCGAACTGGCAGCAAGGCTGGCACCCAACAGTACTAAGGCTAATAGACAACTAAAAGTTGCTTCACGCTTTGCTGCTGCGGATATCGCAGTGAGCTGCATGGGCTGCGCTTCAGCGAAAAGTAAACAAGAAGCCAAATGAAGTAGCTGACTTGACTTGGCATGGGCAAGTTTTTATGCTTTTTTCTTGGCAGCGTTGAAAAAGTATTGAACACATCTCAAAGGCAGTACAGTTTGTTTTTTTGTAAGATTGGCACACTTTGTGCTATTCGGATGATCATGATCATGTTAATCAACATTGCATAGGGTTGGCAAGATAGTTGATCTAGTTGCTGAATTGTGTGTAAATTAACCTAAGCTGAAGCTTCAGGAGCTATGCGAGTCGCAACATCAAACGAAACCGCACAAATATGTATTTGCGCATTTTGAGAAGTAATATTTGACAACGGGCAGGGGGAGGGGGAGGAGGGGTTACTGTAAAACCGCCATTATTGTGAGCATCATGAATTTTAATTAAAGTGAAATCCACCATATTTACCTGCGGTAGATTAGCAACAATTCGCATCATGTATATATGCACATATGTATGTATGTATGTATGTATGTATGCATGTATGTGTGTATGTGTGTGTGCATATGTGCATGTTAATAGAAAGCTGCTTTACTTTGGATCATGTCATATTAAGCAAAGGTACAGTCTGTATTGGGTTAAAACCGGCATTTCGTCGCCATTGCTGTATGCCAATGGAAATGAAGGAGTCCTTTGCAGCAGCAGCAGCAGCAGCAGCCACACGCTGCAGTCGTCATATGCGTTCTGCCGCACACTGCACCGTTAAGCGCAATCATTAGCTACCGACTCAACGAACTTTTACGCGTCACTGCACGCTTGTTGCAAGAATCCAAACTGCTTGTGACAGTTGAAAAAAAAAAAAAAAAACCAAAAACCAAAAAAAAAATAAAAACAAAAAAATTAAGAAAAAAAAAGGAAAAAACAAAAAGTGCCAGCATGATTTTAGTGAAGCTGAGCTGTGCTGGGCTGTGCTGTGCTGTGCTGTGCAATGCCACGAGAGTTTGCACAAGTCAAGCAGCTTGACGACGAAATGAAATCTATACGAAGCTGTTGACATTTCGATGAAAATAAAAAGCCAACAACAAACAAATGTAAAAAGAGGAAAAGAAAGAAAAAAAAAAAAAAACAACAAGTACAAGTACAAACAAACGAAACAAAGCAAGCGCCAAGAGGGGCGGCAGTAGGTGGCTCCTGGCTGCTTGCAGAACAAAAATAAGGGCGGTGACTGACTTAGTGACTAACTAAAGTGAAGTGAAGCGAATTGTGAACATGAACGAACTGCTTTGCCCTGCCTGCTGCTGCTGCTGCTTCTCATATGTATGCGAATGGGAAGAATGCAGCAATGCTAATGACAACTAAAAGCCAAGCAGAAAATCAACAACAACAACAACAACAACAACAACAAAATAATAATAACAAAAACAGCATTGAAAGCAAATACTGCTACTTGACTCGAGTCGACTCAACTCGACTCAGCTCGACTCAATGCAGCTTAGCGCAGCTAAATGCAAAAGAGTTTGAGACATTTTCTGCTTGTTGTTGGAGTTGATATGCTTCTTTTTTTTTCTCATTGTTTTGATTTTTTTTTTTTTTTTTTGTACTTTTTTAATTGCATGAATTGCAGCACAAATCGTGTTCAAAGCCAGTGCAAATCTGCTGCCGTCCTCTGCGTTGCTTTTCTCATTAGCGCTGATTCGCTTACCCTGCTGGCGCTTTTATGACGATTGGAAATGAAGCGACGATTGGAAATCTGCGCAAATTAATCCGTTTGTTGCTTACGGAAATTATAAAACGCGTCAAGTAGCTGCAACGGCATCGTCGACGCCAGGCACCAACTTGGCAGCCCACAATTGGCGCACTTGGTTCGATTATGTCGTCGCATGTCGTATGTCGCCAATTGGCATTCGTCGTCGGATCGCACGGGCATGGTGACAATGCACAACAACACTGTGCAGTGTTGCCACCCTGCATTCGAGTTGCACCCACACACCAATGCGATTGTGTGCAGCAGTGGCTGGCCCATGTTGTGCTATTGGGCATGCCGGGCTTTGGGGTTTGAGCTTTCTCTGAAAGCATTTTCCATATAGGCAGCAGGCAAACTGCAAGGTGCTTGTGTTTTTTTTTTTGTTTTTTTATGGTTTTCTGTTTTTATTGTGATTGTTGTACTCAAGCACGTCCACGTCCAAAGCGACGACAACTGCAACAACAACAACAACACAAACAAGAAAAATATTATTTGCGAGTGTATGCATTTTTGCAGCTCCAATACCTTCGGCTTAGAGCTAATACGTACACCAACAGGCAATCAACACACAATTACGTTTATCGACTTACACAGAGAGAAACTTACGAGTAACATGCTGAAAAAAAAGAAAACGCCTCCAGCTCATCTAGTGGCACAGTTAGGGTTAACACTTTGAACACTTTAAAGTATTGCAAGGATATTTGGCCAGTGGCTCAATCCAAGCAATGCAGCTTGGATCAGGTACATTCCATGGGCTCCATGAAGACGCGAAGAAGTGATTTTGATAGACTTTTGCTCAATGCGCCTTGGCTGATTTTGCATTGTGAGATTTTTTCTAGTGTCGTTATGAGTAGGTTTCATTTACTTTATATTTTGCCTACTGTGCACTTTTCAACTTAGTATTGTGGTTATGTGGTGCTCTTGTTGCTGTTGTTGCTGTTGTTGTTGTTGCTGCCTGGTATGTAAGAAATCGTATTGGCACAATGGCTCTGTTGAATGTTGTTGACGTTGTGCACCGTTGTGCCATTCCTATGGCCAGGCTAAGCATAGTCCTGTTCGTTAGCCTTCTTTGAATCGGATTCCGATTCTGATTCCGATTCTGATTCTGATTCTTTCTTTGCTCATGGCAACCCATTGGTGTAGTTGCCAGCCATTGTTGAACGCATTTAGCAATGCATTGCATTGATTGCCATGGCCTCTGCACATTATGATTTGAATAGAATGCCAGGCTCGACTCGACGTGCTGAGCGATGGCCTCTCTGTGTGCGTGTGACTGTGTATGGGTGTAGAAGTGTGCATGGAAGTGGAGTGCGGCAGTGGCAGGACGCTAAGTCTGCGCCGTCGTATTCGATTTGATTTTTCAATAAAGAAAGCTGTCAGTGTCAGCACTTCTTCGGTTGAAGATGTGCTGCACTTGGCTTTTGTTGTTGGCTGGCATTAGCTAAATTTAGTTGCTAAGTCCCAGTCTGATGCTGATTCCTGCCACTTGTATGTGTCTACGAGCAGCGCTCCTTGACTGAGTTGGGCTTTGCATTTCAATTCACTGCCTTCTTTTTTTTTAGCTCATTATTTCTGTTTGGCTGCTTTGTCATAGGTTTGACTACAGCAAAATTTGTTTTCGAGCCTGCTTTGCTCGGCCTTTGGTATGCCGTGTAAGTGTGTGTTCTCGTATCCTAGATTAACCTTTGTTCTTGCAATCTCCACTAGTGGTCAACTTGCCTTCCTCTTGTGTCCAATTGAACTAAGTATGTGAGTTTTAATTTAAGGTTTCTTTCTATGCACTGGCTTCTTATTGTATAATAATTGGCAAAATTCAATTTATTTGGCTTGCAATGAATGATAAATGATTTTGCTTTTGTTACTTATTTATTATACTTCTTGCTTTCTGGGGATCAGTCACATTTTGCTTGGCAAATTTGGTGAAGAGGTTGCTGGCTTGATCTTCAAAGGAATCGTTTAGCATAATATTTTCGGAAATTAGTTGATAGGAGTGAGAGTGAGAGAGACAGAAGTAGAGTAGAGGGATATGTTCTTTAGCATTTGTCTACGGATCATATTTTTCAGAAGATCCTATTTACATTGGCAGGAGCTCAGTCAGCCATCTCGAGCTACGATTCTACAATTATATAAAATATCTTTGAAAAAATTTAAAGATTGATTAATCAATTTTTTATATAAAAAATATGACTTGTTTTTCTAGAATATAATATATCTTAATTTTTGATTTGCAACAGCTGAAAGATTGAGAAGTTGAAGCCTCTTGATGGAGAATGGCTTTTAAGTTCGATAAGTTCTTTTAAAATGATTGAGCATATTGAGATTTCTGTCTTTTTGTTATAAGACAAATTATAAAAAAAAAAATTGTATTTGAAAACATAAAAAAAAGTTTTATTTCAATAAATTGATGTGTTTTACTTATTTAACTTTATTATAGTCAAACTTTGTTGCGAGGCGGCATATCGAAAAAAAAATATGAAAAATATAATTTGCAATTTCTGATTTTAGAGAACTTTGATCTTCAAATAGCAAATATTTTTCGTTATGATTATAAAAGCATAATATATAATAGCAAAACATCTTCTGTTCACCGACATCGATATAAAACTTATTATGGTGTAGACAAAAATTTGAATTATATATTCTAATGAAAAACAACATTTAAGAAATAAAAAAACCATTTAAATATTTTATCTCTGTGTGGAAATTAATTTTTACGGCAGCTTAATACAAATAAATGCTCAGATATTTGCAAAGCCAAGCCTAGCACTTGATAAAATCATATTAAAAATTGCTTATGCTTAAGGCTCAATGTTACATTTTTACTTGAGGACTTACAAAGCTAATTGGACGCAATATGAGTACCAAGTAATTGTCCTCTTCTATGATGCTCGCGTGCAATTTCTCTAAGAGAAATCGCGTCGACTCAAGCGCATTCTTAATAAGTAATATAATATGCTATACTTGTTGATGCAGTTTGCTGCTGCTGCTGGTATTGTTGTTGTTGTTGTCGTTGTTGTTGTACACGTGAGTATATTAATAAATATTTCAATGGCCTTTGTTTATTTTATGGTCGTTGTATTATTAATTAAATATAATTTTTTAAAAAATGCCATTAAGTATGTGCCATGAACCGGAAGAAGTACTCGGAAATACAACACAATTGCAAAATGAAAACAAAAACGCAAAGAAAATGAACAAAATGCAAAAGGAACAAAAAAAAAAAACAACATATTGCACGCAGACTCCTTACAACAACGCTACAACAACAATAGTAGCTTTAGACTTAAAGCTCATAAATCTGCAAAATGTCGCTATTGTTAAAAGCAATTGATTAAAAATATGCATTGCACTTATAACAGTAAAAAAAAATAAGAAGAAAACAAAACACAACCAAAAAAGAAAAAAAAAGCCAACAGTAATAAACGTGAAGTAAAAACGTAGCCAACCCAAGCCGAGCTAAGCCACTTCAAGAATTCAACCAACAACAACAACAACAACGAGAACAACTGCAGAAACGACAACAACAACTGCCTGCCTGCTATGTGGGAGCGTGACAGTGGGAGTGTGAGTGTGAGTGCGAGTGTGAGTCGTGGGTGCGAGTGTGTATAGAAAACATGAATAACGATGTCAGGCGGCCGGCGGTCGGTGACAGGAAGCAGACAGGAAATATGCAAATAAATATGAAAGGCGTTCTAATTAGAGAGAAAAATTCACGCAGAATGACGTAAGCACCACTCAGCGCAAATTCTTCAATTTAATAACTTACATCCGGAGGCGGTTTAAGCAGTGCGCAAAGCAAGAGAGGCGACAGCAGCCACGTTACAATAACAACAACAACAACAGCAACGTCATTGGCAAAATATTAAGGGCTTCTCATCGTCATACGAAAGGATGACTTCGCTGGAAGCTGGGGGCGTCTGTCTCCGTTGCTTAGTTTGGGTTCATATAGCCTGGCAAATCATCATCGTCATCGTCATCGCCATCGTCATCGCCATTGCCATCGTCAACGTCGTGTGTCGGTGTTGGTGTCGGTGTCGTGTCGTGTCGTCTCGTTAGCGTCGTTTGGTGGTTGTTGTGTACATCCTCGCACGGACTCAGCGAGTCAGCGACCTTTCCCCATAAGCTTTTTGTGCTGTTTTGGTCGCTGCCACGTTGACATGCCATTCAATAGAACCGTAGTTGGGCCAAAACGGAAATGAGACGTTTAATTTGCATTTATACAGTTCCGTTATGGCGTTCGAATGCTGCACAGCCAATACAAATACAAAGTAAAACCTCCAAAAAAAAAAAAAAAACTAAAAATTTTGTTTTTGTTTGTATAGCTGAGGTGAGCAAGTCTTTGGTTATGCCTATGGGATTTTTGTTATGACATTGCTTTGAATGGCTGGGGCCTGGCTTTGGGGTAACTCAAGGAAAATATTGCAATTAGTCCAGTTTCTGTAGTCTTATCTTTTAGTAAAGGCGTCTCACTCTGAAATATAGCAACGCATCTGCTGACGCCTCTATGCATATGACTTAGAAGCATATAAATTCATTAGGTATTAGTTAAGAGTAAAGTCCAAAACATTGGGATTGTGTTGCTTTATTATCTTCTATACAGATACAGTTAAAATCGGTTAGTCTCGGTCGCGATGTTTATTGTGCGTTTATGGGAGCTGCACGCTTATGGGAATGCATTTTGTGTAGAAAAATTATGAAGAGCTTGTGAAATTCTTGCGGTTATGAGAGCTGTCCGATCATGTGGACTGTTCGTTTTGGAAGATCTCGCTGTAGTTACAGCCTCACTTCTATAATGCGAACCTTTTATAACTCGAAGTCTCTATAACTCAAGCGAAATCGAGTGACAATTTCATATTACTCGGGTTATCTCCTTTCCACTGAAATTCATTCTATCTTTTTAGTGCGAATTCAGTTCACTCTAAGAAGACTCATTTTGTGGGAATCACAGCACTGGGGCTTCACTTTATGCCGACAATGCTGCATTTTGTTCGCTGTGATCCATGCATTGGACCGAGTGCACTTTGTACGTCAATGGAAATGTCCTGACATCATTTGAAGCTCCCTTGCTGACGCATAAAGTAAAAACAATTCTAGTAACTCTCCGTATATGCAATTTCAAATATTGTGTGCAAATCTATGTGGGCTCCTTATAAAGAGAATACCCAAGCTTTATTTGGTGCATGTCATAAACAAGAAAAAGAAAATGAAAAAGAAAAAGAAAAACAACTGTCACTGATGCAAAAGTCAGTTGATGTTTTACAAATGACGACCTATAGAACGTTGACAAAGAAAAGCCTTGCCAGAAACGTATCCATTTTTTTAATTACCTAAGTAGTTACAGAGCGTTCATGGAACGAACGCTGCACATTCTCGTACGTCATTATCTTTAGATGAAAACGTAACAAAACATAAAAATCACAAAACACAAAACGCAAAACACAAATGCGAGTAATCATGACAACACCTGAAGGAGCATGAGGCGGCGGCGGCGCAGCTGAAGGTGCAAAAGCAAATGCCAAGTCAGTCGGCTTGTTTACAGCTTGGCTCAAAGATATGCGACTAAGTAGCATCAACAGAATACGCAGAATGGAAATGCAGAACCGAATGCCATAGACAAGTGAAAGAAAGTAGGGGGGAGAACATTAAGAGAATGAATGCAAAAAGCAAAGGGAAAACATACAAAAATACAAGTACACACACACACACACACTCACACACATACACACACACATAGATACACACACACACACACAAGTGCATGAGTATGTATGGCAAGTGGCATTGTATTTAACAAAATATATCCAAGTAAATGCCACTTTTAACATACAGTTGTCAAACTGAGTGCCGCCACAAACCGTTTCCACTTTTAATATTGGCATCATCAGCACCGGGGCAACGGAGCAACGGAGCAACGGAGCACTGGAGCTTGCCTCGCATCTTCATCTGGCCTGTCAGCCAGCAGCAATACCGACAAAATGCATATTCACTCATCCGAGCCGAGCCGAGTCGAGTGGAGCTGAGCTAAGCCAAGCCAAGCACTCAAGCATTCTGTTCGGGCAGAAGGCTCATGCATGTATGTACAAGTGTGCAGTTGGAAGACCTATGGCGCACAAGCTACACGAAACAACAACAACAACAACAACAATAGGAACAACGGCTTACCGAGAGAGGCAGCAGGCGAGTAGAAGACGGGGCGTCGCTTAATGATGTGCCTGACTGAAAGCTGTCATAGCGCAAATGGTTGTCATCTCAATGTTGGTTTATCTGCACCTCACGTTGAGTCTCCCACTGCGCCAGCAAACAATCGCCTGGCTTTGAGCTTTCAGCTTTGCGTCTGTTTATTTTCGATTTATAAACTGCAAAGGCACCTGGGCAAGTTGCCTTCGTGTTGGGTCAATTTTAGACAACACATGAACAATGCGGCTGCTGCCTCGCTGGGTTGTGCCACAATTTCCTTTGTCGCTGCAACCCCATCCAATCCCGATCCAAGTCGATTTGTGTTTTTTTTTTTTGTGGTCTTACAAAGCTTTTTGCTATTTGATTACATTGAAGTTACATTATAAGTATAACCTTATGTATAAATTTGAAAGGATTTCATTCCATCATAGACTACAGCTGCCTGCTCTGTGAAAAATCAGAAGCACTTTGGCTGACTTCAAGTTAATTTTCAATACTCAAGCGCTGGCAGTTGTTTCGCTGCAGAAAGTGAATATGGGGAAGCCCAAGTCAACTTCACACGCACGTGCCTTTGGGTCATAGCAGAATGTTTTCTTATCGTGGCCTAACCGTGCACCTCGCAACATTTTCTTTGTAGAATACTTTCAGTGGCTTGGATTGGTTTCGTTGTGTTTTGCTTGTTTTGCCCCATTTGGCGTGCATATGTTGGCACTTCTGTAGTACGTCGCCGCGCATTGCAAGAGTTGCACACTTGATGGCTTCCCTGCCAACCGGCGCCATTTTGAAAAGCAACTGGCACAAGGGTAGGATGCCTTGGTGGCAGTGAGTGCACGCATCTAGGACTGCCAGATATGTCTTTTTTGTACATCTTATTCATGCTGTCTGTCGTTTGACGATATTTTTCAATTTCAGCCAAAGAAGCACGACGTATGTTATCTGTCGAGTGACTTTAGAAAAAAAGAAAAAATAAAGAAAACAAAAAAGAAACGTTGCTACTTGCGCAATAAGCGCAGCCAAGTGGCTGTGCACATACTTAACATATACACACGAGAACAGACAACCAGAACCGACCCAATCCGACTACAGCCAAAACGAACCGACCGCACCAACGTCAATCATCCCTACCCCATCTAATGAAGTTTACTTTCTCTCAGCAGCATTTTTGTTGCTCGTTCATATTTTCAAAGTGTGTATGTCATGCGCCGACACATCTACTCCTAATATAGTCGACAACAAAGCGCAAGCAGTTGTTGCATTATCTCAAATAATGAAAACAACAGCATCAAGCACAACATCATCATCATCAGCATCTTCATCATCATCAGCATCATCATTCTTGTCATGAAAATTAACTTTTGCATCTAAGTCACGCGGCTGGAGGCATGCGACGCGCCTTCAACATTGAACATTGAGCACTGAGCATTGAGCTTAGGGACGTGGGTTTCGAGTGGGGCGGACCTTATGTTCGGAACTTCTTAAGATGATGATTTTTCTGCCACAGTTGGCTGTGTATGTGCTGTGTGTATGGTGTGCTGTGGTGTGCTGTGGTGTGGTGTGGTGCGAGGTCTTATTGTTTTAGCGCTTTAGCGTTTGTTTTGTTTTGTTTGGTTTTTCTTTTTTTTCCTACCGTTTTTAATTAACTGCCAGCTGATTTTACTTGCAGAAGTGATTTCTTTCATATTGATTCATTCTCACCCCCAGCGGTTGTTATTATTATTATGTTTTTTTTTTTTTTTTGTATTTTTTTTTCGCTTTTGATTTATGTCAAAAGCACTTTTTATCGCGTTAGTGTCGGTAGTCGGGTGTTTCGCCGTCTTTTCATTGCTTAGCTTATCGCGCTTATGCGTATAAAGTGTGTCGCCATTTTGTAAATATTCCATGCTTAAAAGTCTGCAGCTTAAATTTAGTCCATAAAATTGATTGCACAGCAGCTTTATGCTGAAAGCTGTCTAAGGAACAGTTCTGATGCTCAAGGGTAATTCTGACTTTGGCCCGATAAATGGTTAATGTTTTTAGCAAACGCAACTAACATGATCACACTTTGAGAATATCTGAATAGCAAATAAATGCAGTTTATTGCAAATTGAGGCCATTTATGGAAATGTTGAAGTGATTTATGTAAATAATAACACACGACCAGAATCGGAATCGGGAATGCACATGCACAAATACCAATGCTCAGCCCTAATTAACAGCATTTACATTAAGCTCAAGTGCAATCCGCACAATCAACATGCAATCGAACATCCTGAGGGCCAATGCCGTACAAAGGCATAAAGGCATATCCAATGCAATGAAATGCAATCGTTGACAGGCAACACACAAGAGTGCAAACATTTCATGGCAGGTCATATGGCAGCCTGTGAACGACCGAATGCAATCTCGACGCTGAAAAATGTTAAGTCAGCCAAATGGTCGGCTTGCAGTGTCCTTATAGTCAGTCAGTCATATTGCTAGTTTATCCTTGGCACTGCTCTGTCTAAATTGTGCAAATTCGGGAGGCTTATGGCTGACGCTCGACGTTCGATGCTCCACGGGCGACAGGCGACGGTCGATGGTCGAAGTTGGATGTTTAGGTGTATGGGTGTGTAACTGGCTTTGTCGTAATGATGGCGCGGCTCTATTACACACACTTTCCGTTTTATGCTTTATTAATATGTACGTGTATATGCGAGCACACCCAGTCAACCAGTCAACCAGCCAACCAGCCAACCGTGTTTTAATGGAAGTTCGCTTTTTGCGCTTTGCCATGTTCCGTTTATTTTTTTGTTTTTTTCGTTTTTTTTTTTCCATTGCAACCCTAAAAGCAGGCAATACACATTTGACGGTAGTTGATCGCTTTTGCTTGCCGTTGGTTGGGCCATGAGACGCATTTAGCGCGACACAACGCGAACGTGTTATTTACCAAACACTCTCGTGCGTGCACACAGAACATACACACACAAACACACACACACATATATATATATATACAGATTTAAACAAAAAGTCATACCCCGGATTCAGTTATATAGTATGTGAATATATATATGTGTATGTATGTATGTATGTATATGTATGTATGTATACATGTATGTACTTGTGTAGCTATATGCGCGTGCAATTTTTTGGCCCAGGCAGACCTTTATGTGCGACATATGCAGGCAAGCACATACAAACAAAGGGACGTGCGCCCATTTGTGCTGATTAGGTCTTGCAGCAGTAGTCCACGTTGTTATGTTGTTGTTGTTGTTCTTGTTGTTGTTGTTGTTGTCTATAGAAGCAGACCGTACGTACAATTCTACCAAAAGGTCCTTGTAAACGCTTTCCTTTGCTGTGCTTTGCTTGTCCGGCTTTGTTTTCGGGGGGTTTTTTATTTTCACTCATGTGAGTACATAGGCGCACTCGTACTTACTTATGTATGTATGTATGTGTGTATGTGTGTATGTGTGTATCTGCGTATGGACATACATGTACATAGTATACTCTTCATCAAAAACGACAATAACAACAATAACAAGCACAACAACACAGAGTTTGCCAACATTCTCCTCGTACTCACCTAGCCTGAGGCACAATTTTATGCGCATCTTTTACTGACAACAATGAACAAGAATGATGATGATGCTGATGACGAAGTTGTTATTATTGTTGTTGTTGTTGTTGATATAGAGTGTGTCGAGCTAAGTTGTCGTAATTGTTGTTTTTGTTGTTGTATATTTGTCCTGTTTGACTGCTCTTGAAATAAGGGATCTTTTTTGTGTAAATAGATTGCTAACGACAAAACATTTTACCTTTCGTCGTTCGTTCCTTCCTTCCTTCCTTGATTCAGTCAAATAAAAAAATGAAAAAAAGAAAAAAAAAAACATAAAAATGTGGAGTACATATACATTTTTACGGCTGCAGGCGAAGCTTTAATACTAATTCACGTACATATTAAAAATCGTCGACGAGTGAAACTTGTAAATGGCAAACTTCTCTAGAGAAACAGTAAGCTTCACGATATAGTAACTAAAGTTTGTTAGATTCCGTGATCCGAGGTCGATCATGTCCAGAGTTTGTGTTTTTATTATGATATTAAAAATTACTTTACAGTTTGACGTAAATAGCTAAGTCAGTTAAGTTGGCAGCCATGGCTGCTTTGATACAGGGGCTTACATTGAATAAGAAACATCATGGCAAGAGTTGGGTTTAAACTATGCTACCGAGTGATCCTTTGATGCGTAAGATAATTCTAAGGAAAGAATACACAAAAATTTATTGTAAAAAGCCACCGTAACAAACTTTCGAATTTATGTAACTTGAGTCATGAATTGACCTCATATGTGGATTTAAATAATTTGCCTGGATTTTCCAAACTTGTACTAGAAAGTTTTCTGCATTTGGTCCAAAGTATTTTAGTTGACTCACGTGGTGCTAAGCTAATGTCACTATTCTGGGAATCTTCCACTTATGCCTGTACATACATTTAAACTGTCAAAAGTTTCTTCTTGATTGGATGAATGGTTTGCCTGCCAACGTAATAAAATTAATTTAATCTACATAATATTAATATAATACAAAGCATTATTAGAATTGTCCATATCATCCTACAAAATTGTTGTCTATATAAGACAATTAACTGTGCACGCAGCTGCAAGTTTAGTTTTAAAAATTCATATTATCATATTATATCGTATTATAATGCATTTCCTAAAATTGTCCATGATATGATCTATCGTGGACTTAGATCGACCATGATCCTCAGAGCCTAAATTAAATAGGTAATTTTGTATTTAGTTGTATGCCGCGTGACAGATGTGGCAGTGTTATATCCTTTAAATACTCTAAGTTGAAAGATATTTCCATCCTGCAAGTCGTTTGCTGGTAGCCATAGGGAATAATTGTTATAAAACTGTTAATACAATTATTAGATTAGAATGTAATTATTGGAGTAGTATACTCATCAAGCAGTAACAAAGTTAATTTATTAAAAATATACTTGTATACTTTGATGAAATGAGGATCAAAAATGTTAGGCAATATACGAGGCATCCTGTTTGCTTTGTTGTTTGATGTCTGAAACATCGAAGCAATTGGACCATTTCGCATTAGTTTGCAAACAACTTACAGTGAAATAAGCAATGAAACTGAAGCAAAGCCTTTACCTCATTGACAATGCATCCTTTCGTGCTTCCTTGTTTGCGTTTGTTGGGCTCCACGTTTGTGAGTTCATATGCCCGCAAGGGATTTCGTATGAGCGACCAAGCGATTAAGCGAACCAACGACTTAACAGGCTCACAGCGACGGACCTATGTCAAAAAAGTAAACAAACAAATAAAAAAGCTTCGAGAAGACGCATAAAACAAAGCAATATCCCAAAACAGCTCAGGCATGGAGAACAACGTTAGACAACTGTATAAGTATCTGTAACTGTGACTTGACGTTGCTGTTGGTGTTGATGTGCTTCACTTTATTTTCGTCTCTTTTATTCCTTTCAAAGCCAATTAATGAAGACAGAAACTGACTTACAAGATGTGTTCATTGCTAAAGTGTCCGGAAGCCACCCGATCATCTTCTTCAGAATAGACTTCTTTGATCTTTTTTTGGATTAAGAGTTTAATATAAGCCCTATATCAAACAGACTCTCAGGTACTCATGGTACTACTTAGTTCACACCATCTAATCGAATCGCCTAGTTTTTATGTTGAACTTGGCAATTCGAATCAGCTTAATTGAGTAAAGGTCCTCTACTCTTGTTTCATGGCTGAACCTAGTGTGCTTCTACTTATCCAGTAGAATGTAAAACACCAGTTTATAACGTATTCTGTTGTCTCTGCTTCTTCCAGACATGATGGGCATGGCAAGTCAGTCGCAATATACATTCTACAAAGATGTGCTCTAGTCTGGTTATGCCCTTTGAGAATACCAACCAATAGATGGCTTTGTCAGAAAGTATTTCGTGAGCTGGTAAGTTTCACTCTCAGTCCATCTTCTTTTATGATGTTGTTCACATCGTTGTCGAACTAGAGATAGACCGTTTTAGACTTCACGGGTATTATGGGTTCGGATCCTTGGATCCTTGATGTATAATTTACATTTGCAATATGATGACTTCACAAATATATAAGTGTCGCTATCAAAGTAAAATCTCCAGCGCTACGAAAAGTTTCGAAAAACCAAACCAAAATTCAATAAATTTTTTTTGCTTTAATATTTTGTATTAATTAAATAATTATATCGATAAGAAACAAAATTTTTCTTAGTAAAAGTAAGAGACAGAGACAGAGTATCAACTTTTTTTATGGTACCAAACTGGTACTGACCATACATCGTACATATTCTATCTGGAATATAACGGTTTGTAAGGTCCTTCAGGCATTGTGTGCTTGTTGTTGTTAAGCCCGAATCTCGTGGCAAGTGTGCTGATGCGAGTATCGGATGAGAAAATCAAAACCAGTTGCGTGGCGTTGATTTGTGTGCAGGCTGCGAGTGTTTGCATTTAGATCGACTTCATTGTTAGTAGGAAGGAAGAGGAGTATCATGCAGATGGGTGCTTGGGTGCTTGTGTTCGGGATTGAATTCTTGACGAATGTTTTCATTATTTTTCCACTTGGCTCGACTCCTTGTCAGTTCGGATTCCACTGACACTGACAAGAGGGTGTGCGTGATGGGCTCAACGGGATGGGACGAGATGCCAACATATGTATGTATCGTATAGTACATATCTCGTTGCCTTGTCGGTATTGATGACGGCGCTCTAGATGATAATGATCATGTTTGTGGTGGTGGTTGTTACTGTTGCTGTTGCTGTTGCTGTTGCTATCCCAAGCAGACGCAAATACGTGCCACAATCACCACCAACAAAAGCCATCCAACGTCGTCACCACCACCGACAGCAACAATGCCACCAACACCACGACCGCTGCCAATGGCAAGCTGCATACTTCAGCCTCTTAGAGCCGTATCCATCCATATACATGCTACGAGTATACATACATGCGTACATACGCATACGCTTACGGATACGCATCCGCAGCCATATCCGTAACCATTTGAGCTGCGCGTAAAACTCTCACTTGAGAATTGAAATCGGTATGCGAATAAATTCTGTAATCTCGCCTGCATTAGTGCAGCCTGTCATGATTTTGACGACATCTATGACCCAAACGACGCTGATGCTGACGGTGTGTTTGTGTGTATGGTGTGTATGGTGTGTATATTGACTCTGCGACGCAAGTGCGAGTGAGGCGCATGGCTGTGGGCTGTTGGCAGGGTCGCACGTCATATCGTGATGGCGGCGGCGGCGGCGGCGACGGCGGCAGCAGCGGCACATGTCAGTATTTGATTAAAAACGCTCAAAAATTAATTTGGTCGTTGCTTTTGTTGTTGTTGTTGTTGTCGTTGTTGTTGCTTGTATTTTTTCCCATTTCAATAACAGACGACAACTGCGCCGAGCATAGAGCTTATTATGCCGCAGTCCTTGAGGTCCACTCCCCTCTCAATCTCGCATTCTCGGATTCTCGCATTCACCGTCGCCATCTTGAGCTTAAATGGTTGCCTTTGTAGCTGACACGCGCTTGGGTGAATTAATTAAAGCGCCTTTTAGTTGTAGGCATGGGGTGGCTTCATTTCATTTCATTTCACTTTGTTTTATTTCGCTTCTTCGCTTATTTAAAAATGCCTTTTTTTTTCTTCTCTCTTTTGCTTTCCCACCCTCTTAGGGTGGCATTGCGTTGGTTTGCCGCCGTCAGCCATTTTTGTTTGAAAAATTGAGCGTTGCTTGCCAAATTGTTTAATTTGTTGACAAAGTTTTGCGTTACTTTGCTTTCACTTTCGCTTTCAGTTTCAACTTCGTCGTTCCCAGCCAACGGATGGATGGCCTAACCGCTTTGCACTGACAGGGTGCAGGGGGCAGGGTGCTTGGATACGCATCATTCTCGACTCTGAGGAGTTCCCCAGACAACTGAGGGAATAGCAAAATCATAAATCTCATTTGGCTTTAGTAGCTATGAAAAATATTCTTTATGAAAAATATTTCTGCTCTGCTGTCGGATACAGAATTAAACATAGCTATTCCTAAGATTTAGATTAAGTTATTGATATATCTATATGTTTTAGCTAATGCCTAAAGGTTCTTACCTTATGTGATAATGGACTTTTTGAAAGTCCCTGATATGGTTTTCTCAAGAAACTCTTATAGCAACCTTAAGGAAATTTTGAAAGTTTAAATGGTAAATCAGCATTAACAAGGCTGCCTTGGGCAGAAAGTAGTAGGGATGAAAATAAATTTAGACTATTCCTTGATTTTCCAAATTTAACATTACGTCTTTGAGTGTGCAAATTATTCGTTAAGTAACCAAAAAAAAAAAATATTACAAATACAAATGCTGCGATAATGAATATTGCAAATATTAAATTTATATGTATGTTGTTAAAAAAGGAATGACTGGTGCATCTTCCCAATGCGATCAGCATCGATCTATGGCCCATCCTTAAACGTATAAACAAGCCTTTAGGCTTGCGAAGAAAGGCCGCTTTAATCTTTGTATGTAGTTTCCTTCTTTTAACTAAGCTTTACCCATTAGTTGTGGGTTAGATCTTTATAGCGTAGAAGTAGAGATCATAATGTGCAACCTTCACAGATATGGTGATTAGTCTTAGAAATTTCTTACTGAAGGCATCGATCGTTTTTAGTTAAGGCAACTTAAAAAGTATTATTCAAGAATACAAAATTTGGCTACGATAATTTTCATTAGCTCTACACTGGAACATAGGAGTCTGTCTGCGACTATTCATATGTGTGTGGCTATGAATAGGAGGGATCTCCTATTTAACGTCGACTCCGAATGACTGTTTTTAATAAGGAGAAATGTGCAACGGTTTGAAAATTATTTCGGTTACCCTCTCCAGTGCCCGGCGGGGTTCGAACCTCAAGTCTTGCGCATCAGCGTCTAATACACTTGCACTGTGACACGGCAGGCGACCATATTTGAACACTAATGAGATATTCTGTTGCCGCGCCGTGAGCATTTTTATATATCCTGTGACTTTAAATAAACACGTTGCATGGTAAAAATAAGTTTGAAAACTTTACTATTGAAAATGGTATAAAAAAATCAGCAGACATTTACAAATTAATGGCACAAGTACGTTAATGTCACCATCAATTATTAATTTCTGCCGTGTGTACGTTGTTGTGTGCCAACGTCATGTACTAATTTCATTTCAGAATATTTCGAGAGGTGCCCGCAAAAAAAAATATGACATAAATAAAAATTAAAATATGCAATATAAACAGGATGGAAAAAAAATCCACTGGAGAAAGGTAAAAATGTCAACAGCTCCAATTAGTTTGAAAATGTACAGCATAAAAAAAACCCTAGACTGGAGCCGCTTCGGCTTGCCTAGCTGGGGTGCAGGGGGTGGCTTAAGCGCTGAGAGCTGGAGTAAATTTCGCAATGCAGGCTTTCGTTCAATTGCTTTTGCCCGGCATCAAACTCGATTATGATGGAAATTATGCAGCTTTTGCTTTTACGGTTTTTTTTTTTTCTTACTTTTTTTTTTTTTTCTTCTGGTGCAACAAACTGACGACAACCGGAGGAGAACAGGTACTCAGGTTTGTCATCTTTTTTAGCTTTGCTGCAGCCGTTGTCGATGCGAGGCTTTGGGAGTCGTGTGCAGTTGCAGCCAATTGGGGGCCACCCAGCCGCACTTGTGCCTCCTTCGCGCATTCAGCAAACTCATACTGAACGACTGCTTCGTAATAATAATTTCTATAAATTAATATACATTTTTTGATCAAGTGGACTTGGACTGGACATCAAGTGCTGTGCTAAGTAGACGTAATTGGGTTGAATTCCATTCATTCCAATTTTTTCGTTTTTTCCCAATACGATTTTTTTCTGCTCTTGGCTCTTTTTCGCTTTGTCGAATGCAACATTAATTATGCGAAATCTGAAAAACCTTTGAACTGGCTTAGAGTGTTCGGGAAAACATTGTTTATTACACAGCTTCAATTTGTTGTCGTGCATTTTCTCGGCTGTCGCATAATGCATAATGCGACCCTTAACTGGACGGGGCTTTTTTTCCAAGTGTCTACGAGTTATGCAAACAAATGAAAATGCTTTAGTTTAGACTGAATTTGTGGGCCAAAGCCTAATTGCGCTCAGGATTAGCTAATGACTTGCCTTTTTCAAACGATAAAGATCTCTTCAAGGTATTAAAACGTATCAACGTGGATAGTTCTTCGAAAATCGTTCCTATATAAAATCATTAAACTCCTGAAGGCTTCGTGTTCTATAAAAGTTGTGTAATTGAAAAAAAAAGATACAATTCATGTTTAAAAATAATTAACATAAAATATAAAATATATGTTTGATCAATGTTGCGCTTCCGAAGTGAATTCGGTGCAGGCCGCATATGCTGTCATTGCTTCATTGCTGTTGTTGTTGTTGTGTTGATTTTTTAGGAGTTTAATTTAGCCGCAGTCACTTCGCGTTTTTTTGCGGAGGCTCCCAATGCCAACTGACGCCTCACCAGTTCGTCTCTGCGCAACATTAGTTCCATTTCCAGCCGATTGGCATCGTTAAGGATATTGAGGGCGTGCGCCTTGAAGATAGACAACAGTTGCAGTACATCGGACAGTGTTGATGATTTCTTGCAATTGTTGTTGGCGACCGGAACGGGAGTCCGTGCTGCGCCGGATTCATGCAGCTGCTTATCCACGTTTCTCTGCAATCTGCGCAGCGTCCAAGTGTCCAGCAAACGCTGCACCGTTGCCGATTCTTGATGCTTTGCTACTCTTTCTGGCTTCCGGGCAGCTGCTACGTTTTTCTTCTTATTCTTCAAATTAGTGTCGTCCTCAGCTTCGTTCTCCGACGTGGCCTGTGCGTCTTTGCCTTTGAGTGCAGCGCCACGTTCCTTTTGCTGGCGGTATTTCTTTTTTTGTTTCTCTTTTGCAATGGATTTCAGTGAATTGCGTTCCTTCACTACCGGCTTTTTTCTGTGTTTTGGTGTAAGTGTGGGCCTAAGTAATTTCCTGTTCATGGGATCATGAGGGGCACAAGCAGAAGTGTCCTCTCTGGCAACATGCGTGGGCTGCATCTGCTCGGAGTCTTCGCTCGCATTGTCCAATTTCTTTTTCATGTTAGGCTGCTCCCCTTTGTATTTATTAATAACGGTGTTGGTATTACCTGTGCTTAGTTCATTAAACAATGGACTTGGATCCAAGTCAGAAAAATTCCGTGGGGGACTCATCATTTTCATCTCATAAAGGAATTGCTCGGGATCGCTCACATCATCCGTGCGACGTGTACTGGCGGTAGGCATCAGCGAGTGTAGTTTGTTCAGTTTCTCAAGTACACGATTCACATCACCATTCTCCGGATTCTGCGAGAACTTCTTCTCGTTGACAAGCTGCTCCAGCGACTGGACCTCTTTGTTTTTACTCCAAGGCGCATTTTCGTCTTCGTCGTTGCGTAACGTCGACATCATCAGCGGGCGCCCATCAACGTCGCCAGCCAATTGTGCTTCATTGGCATGTTTCTTATTGAGATGTTGATTATGCAAATTGTTGAGCTCCTCGATGTTGTCCGGCAGCTGCTGCTGCTTACCGTCGCCTAGGTAATCGTTTGGGCTGTTGCCGGTATGCGGACCCTCAAGTTCGGCCGAACATTCGCAGCTGCGCCAGAGACAGGCCAAAGTTATAAACAGGCAAACTGCCGGCCAATAGCGCTTGTAATGAAAATTCATGATAATTCGCAAAAGTTGAAAAGTGGAGACGATTTGATTTTCTGTCTGTCGATGGCAATTGCTCGTTTTCGTTTACTGGTTGACGGCTGCTCTGATAATACATTTAAGCTTTTAGGCCTGCTTAGTTTTTGCTTTTACAAATTTTGTTTTTGTTGATGTTGTTTTTGTTGTTGTTATTGTTGTTGCGGCTTTGGGCAAGTTATTATGCGCATAATTGAAGTTTATTTGGCTGCAAACTAAAACTTCGAAAAATGCATAATCAATCGGTTTAAGCTGCCCGGAAAACAATTTTCGACACTACAAACGACTAAATTCGGTTGACCAGTCAGCAGAAAAAAAAAAAAACAACTAAAAATAAAAATACAAAAAATAAACCTTCAATAACTCATAATGCAATGCTTTGCTGCCGCAACGTGCATTCATACAATGTCCAACTGATGCTCAATGCGAGCGAGTGTTTGATTGTGATTGAGTGAATTTGTAATTCAGACTTTGTTATTGGCATTGGGGGATTTAATCCAAATATTCAACACATGCGGTAATTGCTGCAAAATTAAAACATTGCACACAGTCAAAACTTGAATATTTTCGCAAACAATATGCAAGCGCTGCTGACATTTCGCCTGTTTCAATGTCTGTCCCTCTGTGTGTGTGTGTGTGTGTGTGTGTGTGTGTGTGTGTGTGTGCCATTGTCTGCCTGTTTGTCAGTCTGTCATAGTGGCCAAGTATGCATATATGCATGCATGAATTTAGTGCTTTGTTTCCTTTATACATACATATGTATGTATGCATGCATTCATTCATTCATTCATTCGTTGAAACGTGCACACACACACACATACTCGTACATTCATGCATACTCGGACATGCATACATAACGGAATAACTGTCGGTGTTGCCGGTTTGCCACCAAAGGCGAAAATAGTGGGCAAATGATATGGCATGACAGCAACACATGACTATTCAATGAAATTGTGGCACGTTGGCTAGAAACGTGCAAAAAGCAAAGAATTCAAATAAATTTCCCATTTTCGTTTGATTTTCAATTTGAATTTTTTATCTGCATTCTCTCTCTTCTATCTTCGATCTGTGTGTGTTATCTGACAATTCAGTTGCAGCTGCACGTCAAATCAAGGTCGAATTTTAAGTAGAAAAGCATGGCTCACTGGATTTAACTTAGAGTAGCCTGTAAGTCTTCAATTACAAAACGAATAATATATTCTATTTAACCTATGCTGCCAAATATGCAATAAGCAAAAAAGAAAATTATGTTTGCCTCATGTCAAAATGAGAAAAAAAGTTGTATTGAGAAATTATTAATATTACAAAATCGATAGAAGCCAAAGCTGAAACAACAAAGTGAAAACCAACGACGCCAACACCAAAACGAACAACAACATGAACACGGCGGCACGGCGGCACGGCCAATCAGAGCAACACGTATGGGGCACAACGAAATATGAAATAAATGAAAAACTGTTAAAGGTATTGAAGCGGAATCAACGCGTCCGTTTTGCACTTTTAATATTGTATGATGTTTCATCATTGTTTATCGGCAAATTGTCTGGAAGCACTTTTAACCGATCCATAGACCCCGAAAATGCAATGTATTCAAACAAAAACCAAACAAAAACAAAATGCCAATGCGTTAAAAAATTCTAAAAACAAAAAACAAAAACAACAAAAACAACATGATTGTAAACATTGTATATTTTTCGATTTTATTTTTAATTTTTTTTTTTTTTTGCTTGTTTCATATGAAAATGTTTGTTCTTTGTTTTCTGGTATTTTTCCGTAGACCTGTATAAAGGTTGCCAAATGCATCGACCTCTGACCGTGCCGTATGTGCTCTCAAATATTTGTTGTTGTTGTTGTTGTTGCTGTTGCTGTTGCTGCTGTTGTTCCAGCATAGGTTCCATTAGGCTCTGGCGTATTTGTGTGTGCGAGTGGGTGGCTGCCAGGTTTGTTTGTTTATTTGCCCGCATACTCTACGAGTTTTATACAATTGGCTTCATTGAGTGTGCATAGAAAATATTTCACCATAAATTTCGCACGTCCATTAAAAATTGATTGAACGTGTTGAACGTTCGGTTTTCGGTTTTCTGTGTTCGATGTTCTGCGTTCTGTGTTCAACGTTTGGCTTTTGGCGTTGGGCATTGGGGGCATTGGGGGCATCGGCTCTGTTTCCAACCAAGTAGCAATACAAAATGACACGCACAGATAAACTTCAATTTATGGCACAAATTCTCAATATATCAAATTGATTGAATTCTACATATGAAATCACATCACAGTTGATCCCACACAATAAAAGGCTGATAGCTATGGGGCTTATATGCTTATATGCACGATAGATTATGAAAACCTCCGCTTGCGAAGCACATTTCAACATGCACACACACGTGTGAAAAATAAAAATTTTTTTTAAAATTTGCTTTAGTAGATCTTAGCAAGCACTGAAAACGATTTCATATTCTTCACAACAAATACCAATTTCTAAAATGTCAAACAGAGTTTGTAAATTATTTGCAAGAAAATAAGAAATTCGGATAAAGAATTTGTGGAGAAAAGAAGAAATAAAAAGAAGTTATCATTTAATGATTTTATTTTTCAAAATTAGGTAAAGGTTAATCAATCTCAGGCAAATTTCAATATATTCAACTTTGACTACGCTTCTTGAGAAAATATTGATTGCAAAGCCAGGTAAATAGAAAAAAGACGAATCTGTCAAATGTCAAAAGCCAGTAGGATATGGCTCTACGCACACATACATACATTACGTAACATTTTATTAGCCAGCCCCTTTTTTGTTTGCCAACAACTTTCCTGGTATCGTACTACATACCAGTCACAATGGCATTGTAGACCGGAAGATAACGAAAGAAGGAATGCCATCTTCATCATCGACGTCATCGTCATTACACAAATTAAAAATGCATGATGTGCAATGTCGATGATGGAGCTGATGGATGAAGAGCGCTGGCAGACAGTCAGACGGTCTGACTGCTCGACTACACTTGGCTGCCTGATGGTCGTTGTGATAAGTAAGTGAGTCAGTCAGTAGCAAGTACGTTTATAAATAGATTGATATGAATATGTAGATGTCGATGTCGATTTCGATGTCGATGTACATGCATACTTAGATGCAGAAACTGTTACGGATTATACACAAAGCGAGTCGAGATACGAATGTATCTATAAACACAAAAAGTCATGCGTAATCAAGAAAGCATGTATTTCGAGAGTTGCCCACATGCTTGAATGCCTTATTTTCACCCTCGGGCAATGGCGACGCCAACGACAACGACAAAGACAACAACAACAATGCCAACAACAATGCCAACAGCCAGCCAACGAATTGTCCACTCCAGATGTCGCATAATCAAACCTAAAAGCTGTGAATAGTTCATGGCCCAGCGAGTGGCGGAACGGACGCTGATGCTGTAGCACTCTATGAGGCCAGTCGATATGAGACCGAGCAAAGTTAGTAAATATAAAAGCAGGAACGGGTAAAAAAAAAAAACAAAGTAAAAGGAGAAAAAAATAAATGTGAAAATGCATACGTAAGGCGCAACTTTGAGCAGAACAGAACAGAACAGTGGAGTGCGAGCGGCAAGTGAGACACGTCATCATAGTTGACAATCGTTCTAAGGGTGCAAAATTCAACGAAGCGATGTGTGCTAAGGATGCGTAGGGTTGCTTCGTCATCGGCAACGTTTGATATGTGTTGCCATTTTATTAGAGGCACGCCATGTTAGCACAATCAAATTCACCATTTTGTCACATAGCAAGAGCGGCAACGACGGCAGCAGCCAACGGGATCGAGCGAGAAAACACAAGCAAGAGAAAAGTTAACACACAAGTCAAGCAAACGGGCAGGCAGGCGAGCAGCCAAGCAACCAACCAGGCAAAGCAAACAAACAGGCGGCCCAACAAGGACATGCGGCAGCGACGGCGACATCGACATCGACATCGACAATGACAACCACAACCACGATGACGACAGCGTCGGCGGAGAGCGGTGACTGCAGAGTGGTGACAAACGACACAGCATACTACGCTGCCAACGTTGCTGCTGGCGTTGACGTTAGCATAATCGTTGTCGTCGTCGTCGTCGTCGTCGTAGTCGTTTTAACACCCACCACCATGTTGGTGGCAGCCCAAGGAAGCGCTAAGGGATACATTTACACACATTCACACATACATACATACACATACTACACATCTACTCACAAGCACACGAACACGCACACGCATATACGCCCATTGCGCGGACCTACCAGAAACTCACCATACCGATGCCACTCAATACAGTTGGCAGAAAGCCACCACAGCGCCTGAGTTAGGTTTCGCTGCAACGTGCTCGGCTGAGCAGTGTTGAGTGTATGGCTGCGTGTGCGACTGTGTGTGTGTGTGTGTATGAGAGTGTTCGTCTGCTCTGTGTTTGAGTGGTGGTCGTGGATAGGACAGTCATCGGGCTGCTGCTTAACCAAAGTGTCGGCGCGTTAGACTCAAAGATAATCTCAAACATGCCGGTTTTTTTTTTCTGTCTTAATTAATGTTTGTATGCAATAATACTCGTATTTTTTCTGAGCGCAGTTTATGCGTTTTTTTCAATTCACTTCGCGCTATGAGATCTGCGGCAGCAGCTGTGCCAGTGATGTACAATTTAGCGATTTTGCGGACATATTCCGTTTTTTTTTTTTTTTTTTGTGGACGGCTGCGACAGAAAATGCAAAACTGTCATCATCCACAGATTTGGCAATTTTTCACTTTCATGTAGCTCTTTTTGTCTATAAATAATTTATCTTTGAAAACACATAATTTGTCTTTAAACTTTGTTATTGACTCCTGATTATGTTAAGATTTTGCATCCCACAGATACATTTTCAATCTGTAATAACGTGAATAAAAGATGTTGGATGTGTTCTTATTGTCTTATTGACTTTATTGTTGTTGTTAGGCTGCTGCTTATAGCGAAGTATTCTTGGCGTGTTTACCTATATGTGACGCTTTTTTGCAAAATTTTTTTTAAAGTATGTGGTTTTTTTTTTTTTTTGTAAAAGACAACATAATACTTCATGAATGCTATTCTGTTGCTTCTTTTTATTAGGTCCGCATGTGCTCTGTGTGTAAAGCCAGCAAATTTTCATAACTGGAATATTTGAAAAATATTCTTCAGAAGGTAGTTTCTTAATTTAAACATTAAAATGTCAAAATGTCACTTTGCTTTGCTCTGAACAAAATTGACGTTCACTGCAGCTGTAGAAAACTGAACTGAATTTAGCTGAAGTGGCTTACAGCCGAAGGGAATTTGCAACATGATAGAAGGCAGTCAAATTTGATTCTGCAGAATAATTTAAATATGACAAGGTGATAATAATTAACTGGTTTGCAGTTAAAATTAATTTCGAGTCGAAGGAACCTCGTATCGACCGCCTCTATGTTGGTAGCGGCAAAGAAATGCATAAGTATACATAGGCCTATATATATAATATATAATAAAAGGCTGTCTATAATATATAAGCAACATGCTTGTTCTTCAGCGATGGCGTCGCATCTTGGCTTCGAGTTTTTGACGACAGGCGGCGCTTACAAAATTTGAGCGTCTTATTCTTATTTACAGTTGTTGTTAGTAGATGGCGCTAGCGCAAGTCAAGAAGTTGAATGTCTGGTAATATAAAATTGCATTTCGAAAATGGCACAACATATGTGCACGATTATGTTGACATATACATAAGTACTTTTTTGAAAAATAAAAAAAAAACTATATAAAGAAAAAGTTAGGTCAATGATAATTGAAGTTGAATCTCAAATTCATAACTATGCGGACGAGATATTCGCAGACCGTGCAACAGCAGTTCATATTTGTTAGGTATTTACAAACATGAAATGACAGAGTTCGCTCACACTCACTTCGAGTGTTTAAGCATTTTTAGTCAAAATGATACATAATCCTCTCTTAAACGGGCACTTAACAACAGCTAAGAGGGGTGTCCGGTTAGAAGAGGGTGGTTATTTATTATTTTTTAATTTTTATTTCATTAGGTACCCATTAATTAAGTACTACAGTTCTTTGTCATATATTTTTATAGAAGTTTACGTATTCATATAATCCTGCTATTCTAAATGAAAATGAAAAAAAAAACACGTCAAATTGTATGTGAAATTCCCCAAGTGCTATTTAGTATATTTTCAACAGACATTTTATTGATTGCTTTAAGTTTCTGTTCTGACTTTTATTCGTTTTATTCGTTGATTCGTTTCGAAAGTGGGTTTTTCTTCGAATTTCATAAAAATGCACTGTCTGCATCCGGTACAGAGGGTGTTCGCTTAAAAGCGGTTAATTCCTTCCCCGCGTGCTGAGCATGCGTTTTTTATTGAATTAGTTATAAAATAAGCTGGCTTTGGCATTGACTTCATACATACATACAAATGTATATACTACATATATAAATAAATAATATGCATTTTAGGTAAATATATTGACAGGTTTTGTTCGTCTGTTTGTCTTTTTAAGCAATAATAAAACCGTTCACTCTTTAAAGCTACCTCACTTTTTACATTTGTTTACTCTGCAGAGTAGAATGTAAAAAATATCTGTGTTTACTTTTACGAATGTTCGCATGATCTAGTGTTCACTTTTTAGGGCGTGTACTGTATATTATGTATTGCAATTTGATGTTACCAAAAATATGCTTAATTAAAAAGTTGCATTCATTTTTATATATTAGAAGTATTACTGAAATTTGCTTGCGATATCTTCATCAGTTGAAATTTACAGAATACAGTTGATTCATGCATGCAACAATTAAATTCTTAAAGTAACTTTGAGTGCCATGTACTACATCGAAATATCTTCAGTGACCGCTTATCTTTTTTGTTTCTGTTCTTTTTTTTTTTTTTTTGTTTGACCTGACTTTAACTGTAACCATTTACATAAGTAAGTAATTTTTTCTTATTTTGTTCGCTATCATGAACCTGCATTTGGCCGACATGACGGAGTCTATTTTGAATCTACGCACGTGACGAGCACTGTTCGAAATCGCTTAGCTGGCCCAACGTTGAGTCAATGTTGCATGCTGGTCCAGTCATGTGCTGTGTGTCCTTTGCTGAGCTGAATTTACTGGCGACACAAGCGTCCACGCCGCGCATACAATATACAAACATGCATAAATCTGTGTGTGCAAAGGCACACAAACATGTACACATCATACAAACGTATAATTTTACACACACATGCACACACACACACACATATATATACACATACAGACATATGCACAGTTATATAAATATAAATGTAAATATGTACACACAGGCACACATGCCCTATATGTATGTAAGCTGGGTGGGTACATTGCATATACATATATACATACATACACGTATAAACACATACATACGTATGTAGGTAGCCTGCGTATGCGGCTGTGTGTATGGGAGGAACATGTATGCACAGCGCATAGCCAAAAGTTATGGATTCAACTTTTGGCCAATTTAATTTTCTCGCCTGAAACGTCGCATACACACTCGAACGTTGACCATGCACACAGCCGCACTCTCATTGCGCCATCTGCCCAGCTGCCCCCAACACCACCCCCCACACACAATCGACCGCACTCACACAATAAACAAGCCCGGCACACAACTGGCTCTTGGTCTCGGTTACGGTTTTGGCATTGGCTTTGGCTTTGGCTTTGGCGTTTGCGTTTGCGTTGATGTTGACTTCGGTCTCAGACTCCGCAGCATTCGCAATCGCAATCGTAGTCGGAGTCGGAGTCGGAGTCGCAATGGCAGTGGCTGTCTCGGTCTCTGACTATATGCTCCAGGGCCCGCATTTACAGATGATTTAGCTCGTGTTTAAGGTTCCAGCATGTTACGACGTGCGTGTGGCCTGTATTGCTTTTCTGTGCACATAGCCAGCCGCGTGTGTGCGTATGTACAATGTATGTGTGTGCTGCCACGGCCTAAAATGTGTTGTATGTGGTTATATTTTGCCCCATTAGTTTCTTCACAATGCACAGGACATAAAAAAAAACAAAAAATAATGAAAAAAAAAAACAACAGAAAAGAAAATAAAGAAAGAGAAGAAAAAGGCAAGCACTTGCTGCTGTGGGTGCAAAAAACAGAAACTTTAAATAAAAAAGGACGAGAAGAACGACACAGAACAAACGACAGAATTTGCATGTTTGTGAGCTTTTAGCTTTTGCTTTGGCCCTTGTTTTTGTTGCTGTCGTTGTTGTTGTTGCTGTCGTTGATGTTGTTGATGTTGTTGATGTTGTAATATCTAATGATTTATGCACATACCTCGCACACTCCGGACGCACTACGATGTGAATGTATGGCCACCATATCTGCATGTAGTTGACTAGTTTTCCAGTCCATTTAATTTTCGGCAACCAGCATAAAAAGCAACGCCAACAGTTTTCTCTCTGTTCCTTTTTTTTTGTTTTTTTTTTCCATCGTTTTATGATTATTTATTTTGCTTGGCTTTCTTTGCTCTTTACTCCGTTTCTGTTTATGTTTTCGTTTATGTTTTGTTTTTTTTTTTTTGCCGTTTCGACTATTTCCTTGTTTTTTTTTTTTTTGTTTTGTTTTTATTTGTTTTTTGCTCCATTCTCTCAGTGGTTTTCTTTTGTGCGCTTTTGGCAGCATAATCAATTTGTGAATCCATCCATCAGCATGTGTTGCATTCATCAAAGAGATGACTAATGGACGCCGCAAATCGCAAATGCTGGACGCATATGCCTGGCTAAATGCTCTTGGACATCCTTGGCCCTTTTTGGGTGTTGCGCTTTAATCAATGCACGGGGCATCACGGCTTTTATACAGACGGAAACAAATTTTGGATTTCAACTTGCATACCCTAACTCAATGAAGTTCCTCTTTTATGGTAAGCGAACGTCTACAGAATAGTTTTGACTCAACGGCAGAGTCTTCTACCTATTGAAGTCGGTCTGCAGAATTAATGAATTAATATAAAATCTTAAGCAGCCTGTTCTTGAAATTACAGTTATGCCGCAGCAGCTGCAGCTTTTAATGTTTCGTTGGCTTATTGCATCTTTAAAAGAAAGAATAAATTAGATCCGATAGTTGAGCTGCTTGGCATATCCTAATACGATATATCACAGCAACCATTTAAGTTCATGCTGAGCAGCTTTGCTACCCTAAGTTCGATTTATTTTGTATACTTGCAGTTGGAATTTTTTAGAAGTAGCATCCTTTATTTCTAAACATTGAAGAAGTATAAAAAAACTTCAGCTAACATTAAAGAAAAAATTCCAAATTTATGCTGGCTAATTTCTGGCAAGTTTCCCAAGAAGCAAAACAGAGAAACGAAGAAAAACAAAATAAAAAAAGGAACAGAACAAAAAATAAAAGGCAGTGCCTTGAGACCCACATATTTTCATGCTTCAGAACTTTCCACAAAAGAATGTCCTTTTCGACAAGAGAAAAAATAACAAGCGAGACAACAAAAACGAAACGAAGTGTTGAAACTTTGCTTTCACTTGAAGCAGCAATTCGTAGCATAGGTTTATGCTTTCACACACACACATACACACTCACACTCGGCGGTGTTGGTGCGCTGGCTGGCCCAGGAAGGGGCACGGGGCGGCTCATGTTGCTACTCAAGTACCAACTTCAACTGCAACTTAAAAACAAAAGTAAAAGCGAAAGCGAGACTCAAAGCCGAAGCCGCCACGAATACCAACGCCAAGAGCGAGCTAGGCAACCCAGCAGCCAAAGCAGATGCCCCTGAGCGGTGTCCTCCGCTCGCCGGTCGTCCCTGCAAGACGTGCCCCACCGCAGGAACAGTGCGAGTAGCATGTGTGCGCTTGCATCCTTTTCGTGTTCGGGTGCTGGGCTGTGCCGGGGGTGCTTTGTGTGTAGCCGCCTTTGATGTTGCTAAAAGTCATTCAGCAGATTCTTGACTGAGAGCGTTTAACATTTTAATAAACACATTTGAAGTTGCTTAGGCGCCACTCACAGGCAAGTCTTCCGCCGCAGCGACCCCCCCTCACCTACCCCCCATCACCAACCAATGACTAGTCGAGCGATGGCCAAACCCATGCCAAGCCATGTGCTGACATTTCCTAAGACACTCCGCACATGTAGACACACATCAGGTGTGCTGCCTGATAATCTCCCCGCAGACACTCGGAGCGAGTGTCTCAGCTCTGAGCTGAGAGAACGCTTTGTGTGCGCGACTTTTGCCGCCAACACCTGCCGGCTTATGGCAGACAGACTGTAAGCCATCTCGGGCGTCTGCTCATTAGGCCACCTAGGTGTGAAAGAAGTGCCTTAATTTACTTACGTGCCAGTACAAATGCGAGACAAGTGCGCCAAGCCGAGTCAGAAGCCAGCTCGGCGCTGTGATGTCTGTCAGTTGAGTGACACCAAGCACACACTTCAAGTTCCAGATGTGCAAAGTCGTATGCAGAAAGCTGTGCACTTACAGTCATTGCAAGCAATTATTCAAAATCTCTAAGGTGTGAAGTGAAAGAGTCCTTTGCTTCCTTTCCAAGCCTTTTGTTCATAAAACGAATCAATTGTAATGGGCACGGCAAGTTGGATTTATAAAGAAAGGATGTAAAGCATTTAAGGGTCCTTACACTATTAAGCTGCATCTTACCTCATACCTCTTTGGTTCATCCAACTCCTAAATATGGTTCCTGGATGAAATGTGTATTTTTTAATGTACTCAGCCTGAAGTTGGTCAAAAATTTAATTAGGTCTGGTGTCGCATGTTTTCGTGTAGTGTATAATGGAAAATAAAATAAAATACGGTTTATAGAATTGTAAAACTTATCAAGCTACATTGCTGAAAATATAAGATTTATTTTGAACAACACAAAAGCATATGATGGTAGGTTTGTATATTCACTATTATGATTATTATAAGGTTGAGATAACTTTATACTGGCATTATTTTTGATATTCCAGAATAGTAGAGGAGGCTGCTAAAGTCTTTAAAAAGTGGTCGGATACAAGTCAGGACGACCGAAATAATGCTATAAGAGTGCAATTACAAAGGAAGTTTTTCCAGGATGGCTTACTAATGGAGAAAATGCTCTGAAGCTTGTTTGCATGATTTCGAAAGTGATTGCATCGCACATGTGCAGTTCTTGGCCGTCTGTTCCATCTGTGCAAATGAGTAGCGAATCGGCAAGACAACTGTGGCCAGTGGCCCAACAGTGTTAGTACATCAGACACGCACTCAATCGGCTGCAGCAATTAGTTCCCTTGCCGGCTGTACTTATTTTGCAGTTTGCTGACGGACGCGGTACGGAGGGGATGAACAGGAGACGTCAATGTGGGCTCAGCAAACGCGCGTTTTGCATGACTAACTGGGATATGCATGACACGCAAAAGCAGCGTAAACGAAACAAGGAAGCCACCCTGGCCTCCAGCTGGCCAACCATCGACCATCCACCAGCAAACATCAACCAGCAACCACAACTCAACTGATTAATCACGTGATTGGTGTGCATATGGACGAAACTTTGCCTACGAGAAACCTGTCGACTGAAAGGTGCAAAACGAGCGGCTCTGCACCGAAACTGGCTGCCATCGATGCTTCGCCGTATTTGGCAGCTCCGCTCAGGGCCCTGACGGTCGCTTACTTGGCACAAAGTAATGACAAAAATACCGACGAAAAGCGAAACACACACAAAAAGTCCGACTGTGGCTAGGCCCTGGCCTAAACCTAAATCACTGGCACATTATGCGGACTAGCAACTGTGGCAGCCACGTTAACCTTCGATGTCACTCATCATTAACAGCAGCCGCCACAAGCTGCCTAGCAACCATGTTGAGAAGCTAACTGCCAAGTGGGGCTGGCTGGCAGCAGAGCCGGCAGCGTATCGTGGCAGTCAGTGCAGCGTAAGAATTTTACAATTTTCGAAAACCAAGTCCCATATGAAGTTGTACCGATTTCTTGAATTTTGACTGAAGTCGCAGCCAATGTTGAAGCTGCTCCAACGGTCACGATTGTCCACTCGCTAATGCTTGCAGTGTCTGCAGTGCCTATCTCGCAGCTGTCGTGCTTCGTGTACTTTGGCTCTGTCTCCGACCGAGTTGAATGCAAACAAATGGATTACGTGTCCTGTGCTGGCATAGCCGTGCCTCCTCAGTCCTCAGTCCACAGGTCTCAGTTTGTCATTCTACTTGTGAATTGGTCATTACCATAAAACGCATGACAGTGGCTTGTTTAGCTTCAGTTTGGTTTGGTTTGATTTGATTTGATTTAATTCGCTTTGCTTTAGTTGAGACGCGTTGCCTTAAAATGCTTTCATTGTGGCCATGGCCCAGTGCCTGGCTGGCTGCAGAAGCTGCGACAAGACCGTAAAAATTGTGATTTAATATTTTCATCCTTTTAAATACTTAGACGTAGCATTTATTTCTGTGCCACATGCATTCGGTATGGGCATTGTATGTGCAGCATTTCGCCCCACTTGGGGTGCGACATAATCAAATTGTCGTATTAGCGAGGAATCCTTAAATCATACATCAATAAAACTGAAATTAACAACTTGATTTTTATTGCCATTGGCGCAGCGTGTGTTTGGTTAACGGTTAAACTGAACCAGCGTCGAGCAGCCTTCCCCTTGGCTTGGCTGGCTGGCTGGCAGATTCACTTTCTGCTGAGCTGACGCGGCGGTGCGATTGCCATTGAGTTATGCATGTGCTGAGTCGTCCAGACCGTAGCAACGGGTGGCTTTGGGTGGCGGCATGGGGCAGGATGGTGTCTGACTTCGTGTAATTGTCCTTACCAAGGCGACATAATACCATATAATCAATTCCTTTTGTTAAAAACATAAGAAGCAGAAGCAGCAGCCGAAGCGAAAGAAAGAAGGAAAGACCATTCAGCTCATAAGGTTTATCACATGAAATGGGAAACTTGGCCGGCTGCCGGAATCTAAACGCTGCGCGAAACGTGCGCTGATGCGTATTAACTTCATTACCGCAATGCCGCCAATAGTTCGTCTCGCTCTACGCCGGAATAGCCGTAAGCACAACGGGGTAGGCTTACGCACGAGTCCAAGGCATGCATTTGGAAAAGTTGAGCCGCGCCAAGTCGCATCGAACTGTACCGAACTGAAGCGAACCGAACCGTTGCGAAGCGAAGCGAACCCAACTGAACTAAACTGCACTGCAATGAACTCAGTTCAGCTGGCGAGCGACACAGGAAGCTGTCAAAATAAAATCCCTGCGGTTTCAGCGTTTCAACCACAAAATTATATACAGAAGAAAAAAAAAAAAAAACAACCGTAGAAGAAGAAGAAGAACAAATTGTTGCCGTCGTCGTCGTGGTCGTCGTCGCAATCGCAATCTCTGTTGTAGTCATTGGTGCCGCACAACCCCTTTCCCATGCGTCTGAGTACGGACGAGTGTTCACTTGTCGCTGCTCTTTGTCGGCTGTTAGACGAAAATCCGCTGTCTGAGGCGTCTGGAGTCGAAACTGAAGTCTCCAACTGTGTTGGAGCTGCGATAATTTGTTGTTGCCTCAATCGCTTCTTCCGTTTGCTCACCCAACTCAATTCGGTTTCGCCAAAGCTTGGCAATTGATCCGCTGCGGGAAATGTAAAAATACATCCGAAAATCAGTTATTTGTTGTTATTGCATGTATCATTTACAACAACAACAACAACAATAACAATAACGCATAGCACTGCTTCACTGCTTCACTGCTTCACAGCTTCACTGCTCAGAGCAGCGTGATTTCAGCAACACGCGTTACACAAATTTACGCCACCCAAAAGAAAACAGAACACAAATAAACAGAAGAAAAAATAAAAATAACAACAACACAACGGATGAGGAAAGAAAAGTCTGAAATTCGTATGAAATGATATTCGCATACCCTACACAAAAATAACCACAGTCCTTAGAACACCCTAGCTGGAGGAGCTACAGATCAGCGAGGCCATCAGACTCGCGGTGCCTTACGGGAATCGCCGGGTTGTGTGTGATCATTGTACAGAAAAATCCCGAATGTTCCCAAAAATCCCTGAAACTCTACACCAGTGTATATTATATAATATTTCATGCCAAGTTAATTGACAATTAAATGATGCTTGTGACTCATCATAGTAACCGGCATTTGTAAATCGAATTTCTATAACCATCCAATACAACTGACAATTCCAAAGGTGTTGTCATCAAAGCGAAGTGCGATGCCATATACAAATGACAATTTCAACAAAATTTTATGCTTAAATAGAATTTCAAACTTTATTTTTATTTAACTTATATGACAAGTCGTGGGATACGCAGGATTCGCGAACGCAAAAATGTAAATCTAATTCTCTACGTGGTGAATCGGCAGTCGACTATGTTGAATGTTTCTAAATTGCCAAAAAAAGAAAAAAGAGAAAAAAGAAAAATCAAAAGTAAAAAAGAAGTCATATGAGTTTAAGTAAATTCTAGTGAAATTCCATGACAATTGTAAAGCGACGAACTGCAGTCCCCTATGGCCGTCGCTTTGAACTCATCGTGGCATATGTGAGGAGCGTTGTTGGCACACTCGTTCCGCAGTAGTTACCAAAAATTTCGCTGACTTAATAGAAATTTCGCAATTGCGGCTCATAAAATCACAGCAGGAGTGCGTCTTGAATACGCAACCGAATCGCAATAAAAATAAAGGGGCTCTGCCCGAGCGAAAAGTATCAACTGTGTATCAAAACAATCAAAACACTCCTCTGCGCGCACGAGAGCCAAAAATTGTTGCAATTATGTTAAATACACTTCATTGTTGAATCGCTGCAATTGCCTTAAGTAGTTTTGCTTTGTATTTGTTTTTATTGTTGTCGTTGTTGTCGTTGTTGTTGCTGTTGTTGCTCTTGTTGATTTTTGTTTCTTTTCGGGGTTTTAATTATATCAAAACTCCTTGACTGACACTCGCTTGTTCCGAGTAGCTCGCAAGTGTTGACTGTGCTGAGCTGAGCTGGGCTGGGCTGTGTGTGAAATCTCTTTGTGGCATCTGAGGGTTGTCGCCGCGACATCTACATACGTGGGTTTCGTATTTCAGATGTCAAAGGGTGCAACTATTGCGACGATTGACGCGGACTGCTGCTGCAAGATGTCTCCAGGCTGTTTGTGTACTTGCAGTTGGCTCACGTTGCTGTGCATAAGTTTCCTCCGGGTTGAATCAAGCTCAATCGACGAGCTAATGACTTTGTTTAGAAGTTTGGATTTTAGGCTTAGTGAGCACCAAGCGGAGTTGCTGGCATGGATCTGCTCTAATCGATACCCATAAAGTGACACATATTACATAAGCAGGCATAAGTAAAATGATTATGCTTAGACATCATCTTCCCATAGTTGGCTGTATGATGTGTGCAAACTTTCACTCAGTTCGATCCAAAAGCAATGGCAAACCGAAGTCATTTTGAAAAGTTGCAACACTTAATCTGCTCATTTAATGCTAATTTATTTTGTTTCCTTTTTGATCAGCAAAGAATTTTTGATATAAATGGAATCGTTTACGAACTGTTACGATTTGAGCCTATTATTTCCCTTCCTTTTTTTTGTTGGTTCCTTTTTTTTTTTGTCTTTTGACAAATTACTAGCAATCAATGTAATTCGTAGGCACACATTTGCCAGAGACATGCCCAAGGCAGCGGCACGGGCACGGGCACGGGAACTGCCGTTGTTGCCGGTGTCACTGCCACCCACCCAGCCATGCAGGCCGAGGACGCAAGACGGCTGCGTCGTCAACGCAGTGAAGCCTGAAGCATGGCAAAACTTTTGACGAGTGCTGCGCTTTTTTCTTGTATTTGTATAATATATATATACGTATATATATATATATATATGTATCTTGTCATTTGCTGACAAGTTTAAAAACTATCATAGGCAAACAGGCGAACAAATGAGAAGCAAAGCCAAGTGCCAAGCACCAAGCAGCAAGCAGCAGCAAGCACCCAGACCCAAAACGAGCTGAATTCGAATGCAAAGACAACTTTGACAAATACTGTCATGCCGCGCTCATTGCTCATTTGCTTGCCGCTGTTTGCTGCGGAGGACGCCACGACACGCCCACGCATCCGTGTCAATTTATATGGTATTGGTAGCCCACAGTTGTCGACAGTTGGCGGTTGGCAGCAGGTAGCAGGCAGCAAAAACTGTTGGGAAATGACCTCGAAAAAGTTTTTCGAACGAATTTGCGTTCTCGTTGTCTTTGTTCTGGCATTACCGACGCTTGCCTTGCTTTGCTGGCATTTACCATGCTCCACATGAGGCGAGCGCACCTGCGAAACGCCCCACCGCCAGCCACAATGCAGCGCGGCAGGCGCAGTCGGCCCCCAGTCGCGACAATGCTGCGAAGCGCCGCCCAATAAGACAAACTGCAAATAAACTTATTAAAATGTTGGCCTTAATACGCGGCGACGCCGGCGACAGCGGCGGCAAGCTTTTCTCCCGAGGGCGAATTTTTCACAACCGCTGCGGTTGACGTGTCTCGCATAGTATAGCATAGCATAGTAGGGTATAGTATGGGATAGAATGGGATTGGGATTGGGATTGGATTCGCATGAGCTGGTGTCATTTGGTTGGCTCCTTTGTACAATGCGCTTTGGCTTGATTTTGTAAAGGGCATATTGAAAGTGATAATTGCGCACGAATTAAAACTAATTCCTGACAGTTTACGTATGTGTGTGTGTGTGTGTGTGTGCGTGTGTGTGTATGAGACAGAACGATGGCATTATGTGGCCGGATTGTTTCACATTGCTCGGAAGTAATGAGGCTTTTAAGTTAAGTTATGCCACCGTCTGTCCCATGCCGACAGTTATATCGTTAGCAGCGCCTGTTTATTATTCCGTTAATTTTTTTCCACTGTTGGCCTGCCTGGCAGTCGGGCGGTCTCGCTGCTGGAATCGCTTCGTTGGCGTTGGAGCCGTTAAGCATCAGACATGCGATGGCGGTGCCAGTTTGGTGACATCGCCAGCAACAATGATGGCAACACGAATCGATGGCGACAACAACAGCAACAACAACAACAGACCAACAAAAAAAAAAAAAAAAAGGAGAAGTAAATAGTGCCAACATCAAAACAGAATGAACAGCCGCTAGCAAATTGTCGACAATCGGTTTTGTATTTTGTCGAAAGACGTCAACACCGCAAAACAACGCCAAGCGATTTTTATCGTTCATGTAACCATCCATTCGTCCCTCCGTCCGTCCGTCCGTCTGTCCCTCGTCTTCTCTATGCTCTTCTGAGTTTGAAAACTTTTTCGGCGCTTACTTTGACTTCAGCCTCGAGTCGCGGGTGCTGAACTCAGAAGGTGGGAATAACTTTTTATATAATTTGCCTCTTTTAAAAAGTTCCAATTTGCTGTTAATTCCCCATTTCCTTTCCTCTCTGCTGCCGCGCTGCACGTTGCTGAGCTATGAAAACGCAAATGCCTATTAAGTAATGTTGAAAATGCAAATGATGCGATAAGTAGTTACAGTTTATGATTACTCCGACCTGTTAGTGATGTGACGTGACGTGACGTGACGTGACGTGAGTGTTTAGCCAAGAGAACTCGATGGTAGTTGAACAAAATGTTCTAAGTTGACAGAGAGAGGGGGAGTGAGAGAGTGTGTAGATTTCAGAATTAATACAGTTTAAAACTTGAATTGTGTCGTCTGTTGAAACTCACCAAAGCATTTTGCCTTGTCAAAAGTTAATTGTTATAATTGCAGATCGTCTATTAGCAGAAATAATCAATAAATTCAAATTAGCTCAGATTTGTATTTATATATAAATATTAATATGTTTTTTTTTTTGTTTTAAATTGGCATGCCAAGATTCTTAAATCAGAATCAGATGGACTTTGTTGCTCTTAACACCCAAATGTATGCAACAGATTCTTTTAAAAGGAACTAAAAAATAATTCAATTAATTCATATAAGTTTTTAAATATGCCAAAAACAAACGAGCACAATTCTTAGAATTTTGATAGCATTTGTCTGTGTTCAGTGATCAAATTGATTCTGTAAATTTTAATGTGTATAAATCAAACTGAAATCACTCATTTATTTAAATAAAAATTAATTCAAATGAAAGGGGTTTTACAGAGCAAAATTCATTAAACGATGGCCAATTATGGAGAGTACCTTGTATATGTATGATATTATATTATATAAGTATATGTATAATCCGGTTTGAACTTCTAAAAGTGTTGGGAGACTTTTACTTTTAAACAGCATGCATATTTGATATGTGTGCGAGTATGTTATTTTCGGAATAAAAACATGGGCAAACTATGCAATTAGCTAAAGTTGCTAGAGTGGCTGTTGAAAATGCAGCTATTTTTAAATTTAAAATACTCGTGTATATGTGCATAAATAGGCAAGGAGGGAGGCTACTTAAAAATTTCACAACTTTGTGCAGCTTATGTTGGAATAATGGATTTGCCGCTTTCATAAACAGAAAATTCGCAAAATGTGTCGACATTCATTGTGCAAATATTTTCTTGAACAACACACATATTCAACACTTGGAGTACGATGGAAAAAGTTTTTGCACAGGACGCTGCTTCTGGTTGGCGGGGGGTGAGGGGGAAAACAGCATGAGCATGACGGAGCAGCAGCAGCGTCAAGAATAAATCAGACAGCGGTTAGAAATGCGTTTAATTAATGTGCCTGGCGGAAACTTTTCGCTCTCAATGGGAAGTTGTGCATTAAAAAAAAAACCAAAAAACAAAAAAGAAATGTTTGCATTGACCGTAAGGATGACGCAGTCTCCGTCTCCGTCAGCGTCAGCGTCAGTGACACTGACTGTGACTGTGACTGTGGAAACAATGGAGGAAACGGATGTAATGCCATGTGTAAACGGTGAACGGTGTCACGGTTAGTTTGCAATAGTTGCCGGGCAAGCTAAGTAAATGCTGGAACAACAAGAACAACAACAACAACAACAACGAGGGCGAAAAATTTGTGTGACGACATTTTTTATGCTAATTTCATGAACACCAACCATTTTTAATAGAGTACAAGTAAAAAACCACTAAAATGGACCTGAAAACAAAAAACAAACCCAAATTAAAAAATGAAAAAAAAAAAAAAAAATGGGAAAAAAGAAACAAACGCAAACTCTGAAGTTTGGCAAACAAAACGAACGAAAAATATGGCAACTTTGAAACAGACTACGGCGCAGGCAAAGCGGAATGGTCCACAAATCGAGCAGCTGCCTCGGAAACGAAGCTGGCCAGCGCAGACACACAACACACAACACACAGTGAGGTGCACGTACGTTCGTATATACAAAGTGTAAGCGAGCGATTAAGCATGTGCGAAAGAGATGGCCTGAGAAAGAGTGAGAAAGCGCACGACAATGCACTTGTTCAGTGTTGGCAAATGTCGACAGTGCAGAGCAACTTAACTCATAAATTTTGGCTTTACACAATGCTGTCGAGTCAGAAACCAAACATACCGACATACAGATGCACAGACAGACCGACCGACCGACAGAGAGACAAAGAGACAGACAGGCAGGCAGACCGGCAGACCGACAGATAGAAAAACAGATTCAGTTACACTAGATGTGTGGACATGTGTAGGAGAATGACTGCACATACATATGCATATATAAAATTTAGCATTAATGTGTGAGTGTGTGTGTGTGTGTGTGTGTGTGTGTCTGAGTATGTATGGTTATGTATTATAGTGTCATGTCATTTGGTAGCTAAAATATGCCAGCAACAACAACAATACCGACAATAAAGTTTACAAAGTGTATAATGGACATAGACACACACACACACACACACACACACACGGACACGGACACAATACATGCACACTGTGAATTTTATCTGTGTAACTGGACATGCTCTTCCTTTCCCTCCTTCATCCGTTGGTAGGCACTTAGTTCGGCAGTGGGCAGTTGCCGCTTGTTGGTTGTATCTGATCGGGTAGGGTCGGGTGAGGTCGGTTGGGGTCGGGTAGGTTTTTGTGCAGACGTTCGAAACTTTGTTAAGCATTAGACACTGGACATATTGCGTTATAAATAACAAAAGTTACCGACCGCGCACTTCCCGCTCTGAATATCCTTCTTACAGTTTGCTGTTGATGTCATAGATATGCAGTTGAAATAAATGTTGGGGAGGGGGCAAAGCAATTTGGTGTGTGCATTTTACATTTAATTAGCATTTCACGCTATTTTAATGGGCGTGCTCTGCCCTGTCCGCTCTGTCGGCTGTGTTCGATAGCTAAATTAGCTGTGATCAATTTTAGCAAGTTTTAAGCAAAGAATCCTTAGCCATCCCAACATTTAATGTCTTTGATTGTTAATTAGCTTCGAGTCAGTCAGTGTGGCATGCATTGAGTTTTTAGTTTTACTGAGTTTAGTTGGTTGAAAACTTAGCAGTCACGAGTTATTAAATTTTGCTTAAGTATTGATTCAGTTTCATAACTACAACTCAATCAAACAAATCAACAGGGTGCCAATGCCGTCATACGAATGGGCCACAAGAAAAACGTTTGCCTTGTACTTAGTTAATCTCCGGGCAAGTCAAAGTGAAATTGTTGTGTGCAGTTTGCTGCTCAGTCGGATATCACACGAAACCAAAACGAAAATTGAAACTTAAATTGGCGCGTTGCTCCTTTTGCTGCTTCTGCTGTGCAGATCTGCTCCTATGCAGATAAGTATGCGCGCCGGCACTTTTTGCATTCCATGTGATTATTGTGACACTATAAATGGTTGTTGCCAGGCGCATATGAACGATCCGACGAGTCAATGGACAAACCGTCTGGCAAATGTTTGAATTGCCGAATGGCAGATTGTCTCAAACGGCAAATGGCAAATGGCAAACGGCAAACGGCAAACGGACGCATTTCGCCTCAGGTCTGAGCGTCTGAAATTCAGATATGAAAATTGCTAAATTTCATGTGACAATCTTAAGTTTTGTGTCCACTGAGCGCACATAACCATGACGACGACGACGACGACGACGACGACGACGACGACGATGACAGCAGCAGCCAAAAGGCAATTGTAAATTGCCAACATTCGCAGACTCATGTTGCAGCTACCGATGGGGTGTCGACATTGCAGCAATTGACTTTAAAATTACTAAATTGCATACAAGTGACTTTTGAGTTATCCCCGCGTTGCCATCCATCGCCATGCGGTATTCAATGAAAAACAAACAAAAAAACAAAAAACGAAAATATAAAAATAAAAAAAAATATATAAAGAAGCAGAAGAAGAAGAAGAAAAACATGAACAATAAAATGAACTTGTACCCTCCTTAGCTCCGCTATACGAATAATTTTTTAACGATTTTTATTTTGGTTTCGAGCTGATTTCAATGGAAAAGGCAATCATTGAAGACAAATTGTTTTTGGCGGAGCGTTAAACCAACACGACACATGACGCATGCTAATTGGCCTACCTCGACTGCTGATTCACATACGCAGCATGGCAAATGGTAGTGAGAAAGAACAGGAAAGAGAGAGAGAGAGACAGATAGTAACTAAAGGAGAGAGTGCCAGCGCTAGAATGATTGTAAAGAGCAAGAGCTCAGCATAAATGTAATAATTATGTTGTACGAATATCTGAGCTATTCTTCGTCATACCCTCCTCATCACCCATTCAGTTCAGTTCAGTTCAGTTCAGTGTAGTTCAGTTTAGTTTGTTGGGCTGCTGCTTGTTCTTGTTCATTTCTAATAATTAGATCTTATCGCAGACGAGAGGATGTGCGTGCTTTAACACGTACGACGCATTACACGACACACAATAGACGTGGCGATGACACCGTCAGCGGTGTTGGCTTCGGCTTCGGCTTCAGCTTCGACTTTGGCTTTGGCGTCTGCGTCAGCGTCAGCGTCGGCGTTCGTGGAGGCGACGATCTTTAAGTGCGCACGAGTACGTGTGCATCCGTCTGCGCAGATCGTGCGATCTTGACAAATGTAATTGAGTCAATGTGGAGAGCAGCTCAGCCCTATCTGTCGATTTGCTTATAGGCACGTACACGCGACGTTTCGTTGCGTATGGCGGCAATTGCCAATGATTGCTTGATTCTGTTTCGTATTATCTCGGCAAAGTGTAGCCATGTCAGCATTGTGATCGCAGTCGTGTCTGTGTGTTACACTTTTCTAAGCGTGTTTGACAGGTGGCCTCAGCGTTAGCCCCCCTGTCGTGTGCTGATAGGAGATGGGAGAAGAGGTTGACACACTTTAGCTTATGTTTGACATTTACGCACCGAGAATTATTGACATTTGGATTCATTTTATTATTCATTTCAGTTTTTATGCATAGCTATGTGAAAGTGGGCCCCGCCATATACGTGTCTCTATTAAAACGGAGCATGAGTTGCCCATGTCCAGCACAGCCATTTCGTTGCTGTGCAGTTCAGCTTATTATGCGTCGTTTATTTGTTTCTTATTTTCAAAAATTCTATAGTTTGGTCTTATCAGTGAAGGAGTCAAGAGTCGCTTCACTAGGCTGCTTGCAAATCACTGAACTCAAGCGCATCGGATCCCATACTCATAGGAATCCTTATAAATATCTAATTAATTGTTATGCGTATTAATATTTTATATGTTACTGTATTATGTGAAATAAACATTTCGTAGAATCTCAAATTAATTACGAAAGCTTGTAGGTGATATGCCTCTAGCTGCTAGCCTCTGTTGCGGGTCTAACAGCTCAACCCAAACGCACAGCCCTTGCACTGTCTTTCCCATGTTCATCGCATGGGTCATGTTGCGGCGACTCTGGTTATATTGCCTGATCTGTCAGCTTGGCGACTTGAAATACTTTTGCATTGATGGCATTTCTGCAAGTCCTGTATGCATTGTTCACTCGTATGCTCAGACGAAATAGCCGCCGCCGCCGCCGCCGCCGCATGGAGAAGAAGTTGAACAAAGCGGGCCGCAGGAACTAAGCAAATCCTTTGTTGTAGGCGATGACTAGGCCAAACACAAAATATTTTCGTTGGTCGAAACAACTTATCAAACTGACACCAAACAACTTTGCGAAATTCCAAGCAAATTAACATTTTGCAAAGGCCGAGCATCGCAAGCGCAAGTGAAACAGTCCACGGGCATTCGCTCGCTGCCCGGCATAGATTGCCTTGTGTGAACTGATTAAAACGCCAAATCGAATGAGAGCAGTGCAGGCTCTTTGACAGTTGAATACGCATGAATACCATGCAGCAGCAGCAGTCACAGCAACAACAACTTCAGCTTCAACTTCAACTTCAAGTCTAACAACAACATCCAGAAACGGAAACAACAATCGACAATCAACAGTTAATAGCAACAACGACGGCCGCAACAACTCCTGGCATCGGCCAGCCGACCAATTTGACGTTGCGGTTTATAAATTAAACAGAACAAAAGAACCAAGTCGAGCAGTAAAAGCCAAACCGTTGTGACACAACAAGCAATTGTCTTCATATATAGGCTGGCCGGCTCTCCGACTCATGGTCTCGCAATTCCCCTAACCCTCCAATCCGTCGATCTCATCTCACCTTCTGGCCTGGTCACCAGCTCACCATCTCGTCATATCGCCAATGCAACCGCCCTCTTCGTTGCGACGAGCCACTGACGTTGACATGGCCACTGGCGTCTCGGCCCTTTGCTGGATCTGCCTGGTAGCCGAAAATTGCCTTGGACAATCTTTGTGTGACTGTGGCCTTGCGCAGTTCAAATGGGCGTTTGCGTTTGCCAACTGACGTAACCGCAAAACGCAAAACTCAAAACGCAAGACGCAGAACGTCGCACGTCGCACGTTGAATATCGAACCGCATTCACACATTTGGCATTTCTCAGGCACATTTAGTCAAAGCCGACAAAGACGACAAAGACAACAAAGACAAGATCCTCGCACACATACAAGCCATGTGGAATGGTTAACGGTCAATGGTCAATGGTCAAAGGGTGACAAACGGCGTCAACGCAGCCGAGGCTGATCTGAGCGCAGCAGAGTCAGAGTCAGGTGTTTGTCATTTGCGAAGAGCCCAAAAGTGAAGCGATCCGCTTGCCATTCATAATTTTATGAGCCGGCGTCTGACGTTTGCTGCCCGCCCCTTGGCTGCGTTGGCCCGCAAATGCGTTGAAAGCTGCTGGCTGCTAGCTGCAGGCTGCACGCTGAAGGTTGACGACAGTAGCTGCATGCAACTGTTTCATTTCGTTTTGTTCTGTTCGCAACTTTCGCAACATGCAACTTTGTGACAATGAACCTTGAGTCGCATCATCATCCGTGCATCCGTTGCTACCTTCTTGCGTTCTTCCGTTCCACAGTTCATCAATGGTGCGTTCTCATAAAGCGACGACCGCCTATTTAACCAAAGAAATTTTCCCATTAATAGCAACACGTCCTCGAATGTTCGCATGCAGACGAGTTCCTTCGTTTCTTCTGCAGTGCAACAACTGTTCTGCTGCATGTGGTAACAACAACAATAATAATAACAACAACAATAACAAATACCTATGTGTATGCATTAGGTTGGTTAAACGTAACCGCGTCAATTCGGATGCGCACCCAGAAAATGCAACAACGCAGCCAAGTCGCAGTTCATTTGAGGTATTGAACTAATTGATCGGTTCCAAATGGTCGATCGTTTGTAACGAAAAAACGACGGCCAGCGGAAACATGCCAGAGTACCGCCAGCGTACCGCCAGTGGCAGGACGCAATAGCATTCAATGGAACTGTGCGAGAGTCGCGGTGATGTCGGGCGACATTCGGATATGCGATCCTATCACGCGATAAGCCACAGAAAATTGCTCAAACAGTCTATTATCCACACGAACAAATTAATACACACACACACACGCATACACACACACAAACACACACACACACACACAGTAGTAGAAGAAGGGCCACGTTCGCTGACTTGACCAGAAGTGGCTTGCTGCTGCGAAGGGTTTCGACACTCACTTGGGCCAGCTGTCATGTGTGAGTGCAGCATTATTGGCCTCAGTGGCCCTTCTGAATACCAGAGTCCAACTGGAAGTGCAGCGCAAGGCATTTCCATTCTAGGCAATGTCACTTCTAGCTTAGGCACAACTAGTTGGAGGTTATGTGATTTGGGCCCACATAATGATCATGTGGATGAGCAGGCATCAACTTTATAAACTACTTCAACTTGAATAGAATGTCTGTATTATCGGCAACCTTTGACTAACAGCTTAGACGAAGGTAATAGCAGAAGTGGCCAGCAGACTCAACAATCTGTAATTGAAACGAGTTAAAGTTCATTGGCCAAAGTGCCGGAGCCCTGCAAGCAAAAGTTGATAGCTTAATCTTGACTTGTTCCTCCACGCCGAACCACCCTTAAAACGCGTCGGCGATGTATCTAACGATTACAAATAATATCCCAATAAACAATCAATTCCATCTAATACTTGTACGAGTAGAAGAGTATTGGGCATGGGTATGGGTATGGGTATGGGTATGGGTATGGCTATGGGCATGGGCATGAGTATGCGACCGCTGTAATGTTGTAGCCTTTTTGTAAATTGTTGTAATTTACGAAATTGACACTCGAACAGAGAGTGGAGATCGACTGCCACCCCATCAATTAAAGTTGAACGCGTGGACACATATGGTGGCAATAACAAATACGGAAAAACAGTCCGATGTCCGAGTGTGTTCAGTGTGTTCAGTGTGCCGAGGGTGTCTCTGCGAACACGCACGGCCAGCGGCGACAATTTGTCACCCATAAATGTGCCAATTGCAGAGAGGCCGCAGTTTAATGTTTGTGCACTCGCATCGGGGTCAGCCGACGCTGGACTTGAGTCGAAGATGTAAGCGACGTCTGAATGAGGAACCAAGTCACCAGCCAAGTTCGCTTGTCCGTTTGCTTAACCGTTGCCATCCGTTGCTCACGGGGCTGGCAAGAGCAAGCGGCAACGGGAAGGGGAAGGGGAAGGGAAAGGGGAACGGGAACGGAAGAGTGCATTGCTGTTGACTGCTTTGCGGGTCACTTCTGTTGCAAATTAAATAAAGTCTAATGACTTTAATTTGTTAGCCTTTGCGTTTCAAAACAATTTTACGCATTTCTATTAATATTCTCCTTTGCCTTCGAGTGCCGCGTCAGTCAGCTTGCCCCACCCGCGCGGCGTCTAACCTCCGTCAAATGTTTCGTTGCAGGGACAAAGCGAATTAGGATCGAGCGCGAACCAATCAAGTGTGCAGTCATTCACTCATCCATCCATCTACGCTATGCCGATGACGATGTCGTTCATGCGTTTTTTTCTTT
>JBAMBQ010004898.1:0-46295 GCA_037044495.1 Stegana nigrithorax
ATTGTAAGCTTTTTAGCTGCATAGAATTAAATGCAACAACTTTATTTGGATTTGGGTTTTACTCACTTAACATTCGATGAGTTGTTTTTCAGTTGCTCAGTTTTCTTCGATTTTTTTTTTTGTGTGTTTTCTTTGGCTTGTTTTGTTTGCCTCTTAATGGGAATTCCAAGCAGTCGTTGCCGAAGAAACTTTTCGCCCGACTTGTATGCATTGAGCGGTGCCGCGAAATGAATGACTTGCGTTGACTGCTCACTCAGTCAAGCAAGGCACACATCACAACACAACTGCACTGCAAGCTGGTCTGGTTACGTGCCGCCGTTCAGTTGACTATCGGCTGGCTATACGAGCATAGGCAGCAGGCAACAGGCGGCGGAGGCAGCTGCCGCCGCCGGCTATAAGAAGCTCAATGTGCAAACAAACAATTCACATTGCAATACAGCCTCATTCACATACACTGTGCGACATCCCTTACAACTTGAAAACAGCAACAACAACAACAGCAACAGCAACAACAACAACAACAACAGCAACAAAGACTATGCACACCACAAACACAAATGTAGAGCAAACTTCTTTTTTCGGCCGCAACTCGTGTATATTCTTCACAAATTGAGTTTGGAATGTTGTCAACGCAAATGAATGCGAATGCATGCGCCTAGGGCTGCCTGGCAATGGGGAGCTACTGCGGCACGGCACGGCACGGCACGGCTACGTGAATTTCGTGCCCTTAAGAGCGCAGTAGTGCATTCCGCAGACGCGTTCTTGCAGGCAACGGTCGCTGTCGAAACGGCAAAGATGTTTCTAAGTATGCTTCGCATGGCTGCTGCGAAGCCCGTTGCCGTTTTGCGCTGAAATAGTGCACCACGTTCATACGTATGCTGTTTCATTTTGTTTCTGTTTAATCTGAGCCATGGCAATGAAGATATTTCTCTCGTTTTTATTTTTTTTTTTTTTTTTACTTGTTTTTTTTTTTCTTACGTATATAATAACAACAGATTTACAGCAATTTAATACAAGTGATGATCCTGAACACGGGCCCCAAACATGCCGTGCAGTTATTTGCAACAAGCCATGGCGCCGACGATGTCATCATTGTCGTACGTTTCGGCAGTTTCGCATTATCGCAATTTTCCATTTAATCATCTCATTGCCCGTATGTTGTGCAGATACCTACTTAAATTGCTATCGAGTTAAAACCAGACTTCACTTGTAGGCAAAACTCAAGTGACAGAAAGCCAAACCGCCTTTGTTAATCAGCGAAACTCACAGATCACAGATCTAATTTAGATGGAAAAACGAAGCGTCTGACTCCCAACTTTAGCCAGTTGGCTGTTGTACAAATATAGTGGGCAAAAAGCCGCGTTTGCTATTCATACAGATTTTTCTTCTTTTTTTTTTTTTTTTTTTTTGGATGACTATTTATGGCTGTTCTTAAAATGCTTAGACATAATTAGAAACCACATACACGTATTAAAAAAAAAGAGGCTCACATACAAGGGCAGTAGCTCTATTAGCATTAACGTGCTTTTGAGTTCGGTTGCGTGCCAATTGGTTTGATCAGGATGTGGTTTTGCCAATATGCTTATCCAACTTTAAGTTAAGACTAACCGCTTGCCCAAGGGCTAACACTCATTATTTATATCATGCAATCGTACAGGTAACTTTCTTATTGAGTGAGTAGCTCTTAATTCATTTACACAACAGATCTCAATAGACTCATCTGATCTTAGTTTCGCTCATCTAAGCTCATGAATTTGAACTCTAGAGGCTTAAGAACTAGCCTTGAATCAAACTTTAATACTATGTGTTATACATTCAAAATGTACTATTGATTAACCAATGTTAAGTTGGAATAGTATAGATCAGGATCCTATAGTCATATGCAGTTTATCAAAATGAAAGGTGGTGCGCATTTTATGATATTTTCCACAAAATTTTTTATAAAGGAGGAGTTAAGCCTTTCTTAATAACCAATCGATTTGTATATGTATTTCTCTTTTGCTCTCATTCACAGAATCAAATAGTCAGCCCATGTCGACGCGCAATTTCCCACCTTCATTCTGGAATAGCAATTATGTGCATCCCATACCCGCGCCCACACATCCACAGGTAAGCCATGCAAAGCAATTAAGCGCAAAATATGCAAAATGCCGCAGTAGAAAAACATTTGCCGAGCGCTGTACGGTATATGCATAGCAACAATAGAGTCAAGTAGCTAACCATCTGCATAAACCGTTAGGCAACGTGGGTGTGACGTAGCTTTATTAAAAAATACCACATTTTATCAAATCACATACACACACGCACACACACATACTCACTCTCGTTCTGTCTGTTGCTGACATGCAGGTTAGCGACTTATACGGATCAGCGGCGGATGGCAGCTATGCCACAGATCCTTGGGTGCCACATGCAGCGGCAGCGCACTATGGTTCCTATGCGCATGCTGCACATGCACATGCGGCGCACGCACATGCCTATCATCACAACATGGCACAGTACGGCAGCCTCTTACGGTTGCCGCAGCAGTACGGCCATGGCACAAGGTAAGCGATAAGCATTGAGCGCCCATGACTGGAATAGTAACGTTTTTCTTTTCTTTTCTTTCTTTTTTTTTTGTTGGTCTGTGGTTTCAATTTTCCATTTTGCAGGCTACATCATGACCAGCAGACCGCACATGCGCTGGAAAGTGCTGCCGCGTACTCAAGTTATCCGACAATGGCAGGTGTGTAATACATATGTGTAAATCGTCAGCCGACACATGGCCAAAGGGGTTGCAAATGCTAATGCATATGTGCTGTTGTTGTTGTTGTTGTTGTTGGCATTGGCATGGCAACCATGTCCTGGTCAATATGTGCATATGTAGTATATGCATATGTAAGTTTCTAATAAATCGTGTCTCTTTTCTTATCTTTGAACTTTTACGCAGGCTTGGAGGCACAAGTGCAGGAATCCTCAAAGGATCTCTACTGGTTCTAAAGCGTTCTGCGTTCACAGCCGAGTGCTTTGCTGCGTGTGGTGGCATCATGACAGCTTTTCATTCTACAGCTTCTGCAACTTACACGCTGGCTCGTTGCAAGTTCATGCTAAGTCAACAATCGGATATTTTTTTTTTTTTTTTTTTAACAATTTATAATAAACTTGTTAAAAAAATTAGCAAAGGAAACACGGAAATACCGAAATACCGAATAGAAACGGTAATAGTAACAGAAACAGAAACCGAAAATAGAGAAGACAGAGAGACATGAAATGTTTCAAGAAATCTAAAATACTTACGATAGGCTAACTGCCAACTGATGGCTTTTGTTTGTGGCCCAGAATCAATGGCAAACTGATAACGTTCGAACGCATGGAGCTTGGCGCAGCTGTACGCTGTACACTGTGTACGCTTTTACCGCTTAGTCTATGAATTGTCTGCCCCATGGTATCCTGGTAAGCGTTTGCAAAACAGAACGCAACTGATGCGGGATTATTTTTAGTTAGAATGAATTTATTAAATTTATTATGTACGTGCATGCGACTCTCCTAGGCTAGAAGCTTCGGTTCTCAATTCAATTTAATTCAAAAACAACAATGCGAAAAACATTAAAGAAATAAGAAAATCAGAAGCAAAAAACAAAAAAATAAAAAACAAAAAAAAAAAAAAAATAATAATAATAAAACATTGTATTTAAATAACAATTAATTTGCGTGCATAGCCACATACATATGTATGCATACATAAATAAATATATGTTAGGGCACTTTTAGTCTGTGTGTGGTTTTCCTGCGGTAAATCGATAAGTTCTGTATCCCATATCAGCACAAAATTTATACAGTTTTACCCATATGCGAGTATATTATACATATATGTATGTAAAACATTTGTACTTAATTTGTTTGTATAGTATATTACTTATTATTAATTATAGAACTCTGAATAATTTTTTTTTTTTTATGAAATTCTAAACATAAGCTCCCAAAATAAGAAAAATTTGAAAATAAAATTATTGCGAAAATATAAACTGCACAAATGTTTTTTTTTTTTTTTTTCTTACGGCAAAAATCAAAATGAATGTATCCTCACTTCCCCTGAGTCCGGTCTACACACGTTAATGACTGTAATAATAATAATGCTGAATATTCGTGTAAGCAAGCTTCATTTTCAATCGCAATCGACAGCATAAAAAGCTGTTGATAATATTTAGCCAGACGCGCCGGAGGCACACATTTAATAATAATAATATTCCTAATTTACAGAAAAAAAGATTTCCTCATGTTTCTTCGCACCATTTAGCCAGGCGCCTTATTTATCTGCAGCTATTTATCATTGCAAACGGCAGCGTCGCGGGCACAACCGAAACCGAAAAATATGCATAATTAATGAAATCCAATCTCAGATAAACGACATCTGTGCGCAAAGGTTAGTGCGCAGGCAAGTCAGAGCAACGCCGGCGCAGGCGCAACTCATAAATGAGACGCAAAACGCTCGACAAGCGGCGGCGGCGGCGGCGGCGAAGCTGACGGTGGCGATGGCTGCAGTGGCGGCTGTGTCGGTTTGCCTGTTTTAGTTGTTGTTGTTGGTGTTATTGTTGGCGTTGGTGGCACGAACTCTTTTGTATCTTATTAGATAGCTGTCGCTTCTGATGATGCCATTGATGCCGTTTACGAGTATGATGATGATGATGATGATGATGACGATCATTATCATGTTGCTTGATACTTGATAATGTTGTTAAAGTTTTGTTGTTGTTTGCATTATATTGTAGTACTTCAAATGCGGCCCATGTTGTTGTGGTTGTTGTTTTTTTTTTTTTTTTTGTTTGTTCCACTGCAATATGCTTAGCTTGGCTTGGTTCAGTTAGCCAAGCTTGCGCGCCATTTGAACATTTGGTTGATGGCTGGTCATGCAACCTTAGCAATCGATCGTTCGATCGTTCGATTGATCGTTGATCGCTGATCGACCTGTGTGCCTGCTGTGTGTACTCATGAATTAAACAAACATAAGAGCGCGCGACATGCGCCCGCAGCGTATTTACATTGGCTCCTTTTTTTTTGCACTAGCCGCTAGCACTACGATCAACAGCAGGAGCAGCAGCAGCAGCAAGTAACATGCATACAACTCAAGCGAAAAAAAAAAAAAAAACAAAAAAAAAACGCCAACTTAGCTAAGCGGCAACACTCCTCACCTCACTCAGCTGTGCTTTGGAATGCGCGCATGCGCGGCTCTTGCCTTAGGAGCTGCTGCAGCCTATTCACCTTTGCTACTGTTTTTTTTTTTGGTCTTCTTCTTTTTTGCCGTCTTTACTCGCTGCTCGTTTGTTGTTTTTTTTTTTTTTGCAGTTTTTTGAGGCTTGGAACTTCCCTGCTTCCTATACTGCACTTGTGGCTGCTTGTTGTTGTAATGTTGAAACGAAACAAATTTATTACCAAGCATATCCTTCGCTTCACAATAAGCGGGGTACATTATTTTAGCATAAAAATTCAATAATTTTGGCAAGCAATTGATGAATGGTTCAATGCTTGCTTCGTAGGCTCCTTGCATGGATGGATGGACAAATGGACGAATGGATGGATGGATGGATGGATGGTGGATGGGTAGGTTGACTGGCTTGGCGTTCTGTCATTTGGTAGCTCGCTTAGCTTTGGCTTCTGCGTTTGCACTATTGCATTGGCAAGCTTGTCGCCAAGGTGTTCAACAATTCGCCATTGGTTGGGTTTATCGTTTTTTAATAACTTTGCTAAGAGTGTTTAAATTTTATTTTATTTCCTTTTGTCTTGTGTGCCTTTTTTTTATTATATTTGTGCTGTCCTCTGTGGCTTGGCTGTGGAGTTTCGTTTATGTTTTGTTTTTGCAGTGACGACAGATGGTTCCGCTTTGTGCACTTCCGTGTGAAGGATCGCGCATAAATTTTGCCAAATATTGTGCATTGTGTGTTAATAAATATTATGGATACAGAGTACGTGCCTTATATTGTATAACTTACACAGCACACAGACATAATGAGACGAAATTGTGTTTTGAAACCATTTGGAGCACGGCAGTGAGGAAGTTTCTTGTTTTGTTTAATAACTTTTACTTTAATAATACATAAATTGATTACAATTTAGCTTTTTAGTTATTTCTTAAGTTTCTCCTCTGCTTATTATTGTTTTGTATCCTTAAACGAAGAACAGCAAGATATCAGAATTGTGTGGTCGATTAGAAAAAATTGTATGCTGATGGAGCATTGTTTTTAAATGGTTCAGATAGGATAAGCGAACTAGAAACTGGGCATCTTTAACTGTATTGCAAAGTGAACAGATAAAATTACCTTCGTGGAATTTCAGTTCATCCTGTCTTTGGCGTATTCAGGATGTTAGATTGAATATAAGACGATACAATTTACGCTGTGCATATCATTGCAGATATAAATAAAATATTAGCTTAATTAGTTTAACATGAAAGCTAGAAACTTTCAATATTCAACAAGTGAAGTTCACACACAGCTTGAGATGAGATTTGATTCTTCAACTAACTACCGGCGGTGTTTGCATGATGCGATGATGTTTAGTTGGCAGATGCAATTCAGAGATGGTTCACATTGTAATAAGAAATCATTGGATGTATAATTTTTGTGTTACTTTTATGAAGATTTAATTATGTTTTTTTTTTTAAGTAAATATTTCTTCAGATTTCGTCATATTGGTATATATTTTTTTCTTTTTGCGGAACTGGCAGCATTTAGTCGAGCACTTGAATCAATATGTGCTCAGCAGTCATATGTATTGACAAGAGGTCGCTTGCGTCTATATAGGCGGCACAATGGGACCATCAACATTTGAGAAATTAAATGAAAATTTATTTTAATGAAGACAAACAAAGAAAATTGGTGAAGAACAAATCGCATGCACCCAAAATACAACTATAAAGGGCATAAAAACGGATAATAAATAAGATGCAACAAAAACAAGCGAACGCAGAGACGGACGATAGGACGGACGGCCTGCAGAATACGCGAGTGTGTTAAATGGGCACGAGCAGCTATTTGGACATATTGGATATATTTTTGGGTTCTGGAATGCAAACGCGGGTGGATGCGCACATTGCAGAGCCAATGCTGCTGCAAACACCCCTCGCGCCGAATGCTGCGGCTAAGCGTGAACTATTAAAATTTCACCAAAAACAAAAGAAAGAAAAAAAAAACAAAAAAACAAGAAGAAACCAAACGTTGACGGGGACACACTTTATGGGCACTTCTTTATTCAACATAAATAAACATTTCATTAGAGTCTATTGGGCATTCCGTGCCGCGACATTGCGCATAACAGCCGAGGTCTTGCGCCTGTCACGCTTTCCAAAATGCGTGAGGCTGAAATATCACGTAAATAGTAAATGACTGCATCAGCCAGCAGTCAGCAGGCAACAGGCAGGGCAACCTGGGCTGAGCATATTGAATGGTTAAGTCCCAATCATAAATAAACGAAAATTATACTGACTGCTAATTGAGTGACGAAATGACGCCACGGTGCTATGATGCCGCGATGCCATGATGCCATCATGCTGCAAGCCAAGTGGGCCGAGTGCTGTTCAAGTAACGGTGACTGCTGTGCTCTGTTTGTTCTCACGCCACATCTGACACGCAGTGCAGTGCAGTTGTTGTCCTTTGGCGACTTTTTTTGTAGGTAATCACTTTTTCGAAAAGTGCTCCTGTGTAGACAATATCGAAAATTAATGCATGTACAATTAACGAAAAAAGCTAAAAACATATTTCGAGCATATGTGCCGCCAGCCCAGCAGCAGCCAGTCTGCAGGGGCGTCCATTGATCTCATGCTGCGGCTTCGACTGCGACTGCAGCGACGACGGCGACTGCGGCTGCGACTGCGCTGGTGCCAACGATCAGCGTTGATTACTTCTGATTGCTTCTTGGGCTCTTTGCGTTGCGTTGCGTTGCGTTGTGTTTGTTATTTGTTTTTATTATAATTGTGCCTGTATAACTTTTTTTATACATACAATATTTTTTTGGTTTTTTTTTCTGTTTGCTACGTTAGCTGTGCAATCGAAGTCTGTCGCCTTTGCCGATTGTGCACTATCAGCAGCGTTAAAAAAGCAATACATCATTTTCTACGACTGTTGGTTGGTTCAGTAGTACTCAGTGCTCAGAGTTGAGTTCGGTTCGGTTTGGTTTGGTTTCGTTTCGTTTGGTTTTGCTTGGTTGCTTCATTTGCGACTTGTCTGCTGCGGTTTTAGTCATGCACGTTAGCTGCTCATATGGTAAACAAACTTTGCTGGCGTTATGGTGATTTATTTGTCTGCGCACATCCTTGGCAGCCCAGCAGCAGTGAATGCAAATGACGCTCTGATGTTGATGCTGCTTACTGTTGAGACACAAGGTGCTGCCCGCCTTAGTTGACATTTCCGGGGTAAGCGTACAACAAACGCTTCATTGATAAACTAATTAATAACATTTAAAATATGTTTTTAATTTTTTTCCCTTGCATTTTCTGGTGTTTCTTTGTTTTTGTTTTTTTTAAATTTGTTTTTTGTAATTTCTAATCTGCTAAGTACTTCACAGGAAGCGCTGTTATGTAATTTGCACATTAAAGAAACTGAAAAGGTGTAATGAATATTTAAAAGACTTCCGCGCTGACCGCGCCACTTGAGTACGCAAAATATTTCACATTGAGACCACGGCAGCATTTTTGCGCTTTGTCTTTTTACGCAGCTGACTTACAGGAAAAACAAAACAAAAAAAAAAAAAAAGAAAACAAAAGAAAAAGTATAAACAAAAAATAAAAAAGTAAAATATAGCAGCTACTACAATAGCAACAACAAAGCAAACTTTTATCCTTCAACAGCGCATTCCTTAAATGCGTTTGGCACAGCAGAGCAGAGCACAGCTTGGGATGTTATTCGACTGCGTCTTCTTAACTTGCTTTCAAATGATTCCACCTTTTTCTTTACAACTGCTTTTCCCTTTTATTTACTTTGAACTTTAGTTGGAGTGGAAAATATGCCTGGGTAAATTTTCAAAGCACATTATTTGTATTGCCGCCTGCCGCATTTTCGCAGTTGATTTTCTTTGCCTTGCCGTCTTCTGGCAATAGCAGCACTCCTACGACGATACTCCAACTCTAGCTCCGGCAGCTTCGACAGTGCGCCTGAACGTTGCCAAGGCGGCGTCTATACAATAAACTTAATCTCTTCATAATGGGCAGATAATTCGCAAAAATTTCCAACTTTTAACTGCGCAGACCCACACTCCGTTGGCAGGCCTTGAATAAAATGGACCCTTTTTCCAAATAATTAAAAGTCTACGCGTAAAACGTGGGTTTATTAGTTTTGCCAAGGCAGCTAACCCCAACGCCCGCGAAGCGACTAACTTTGTGGCCCACAGCGTGTTGCCGCATGGCAAACGATTGAAAATCATTTCATTTGCATACTTTTCCCTTTTTTATTGAGCAAACTATGCCGTTAGAGAATAGTGCGTTTTTAAGGATGGAGTATTCTCAACCGTCCTGGCATGTTCCATTGCTAAGCTCGACAAAGGTTCGGTTTGATTAAAAATAAGCATAGTCAGTTAGATGAATTGAAAAGCCTTATCATATGCTACCTTCACCTCCAATATTTTGATCCCATCTGCCACTAGTTTACAGACTGCCATGTTAAAAGACCTCTAAGCAATACCAAAATATTAATTAATTTTAAATCCTTCGGCCTTCGATTCATTCATAGTTATCAATAGCAAGAGTCTATTTCTTGACAGTAAAAGTTTATATAGAAGCCCTACACAAATACCTCTCTTGAGCAGGTCCGTTCTTCAACGAACAAAAATTGGCTAATGGTGTGGCTTTATGGAGTTTTAGTCAGGGAATTGTGAAGTATTTTAACATATTAAATGACAAGTATATCACAGAAAAATTATCATTACCCTCTTTCTATTCGAAATTGTTTAGATCTCGGTAGCAAATTTTTGTTCCAAATACCATCATTATACATATGTTGAAATTATAAATAAATGCTTATATGTCTGACTAACTGATTGGTAATATCGTATTTCCAAAGCAACAAAAAATTTTCCAAGTTTCGTTTCGATCGAATAAATTGATTAGGAATCTATATGAGATTAACAAACATACATCCATTGTTATATATTGTATGTGTATACGGGCCATCTGTCTAACACTATCGCAATGTTAGCAGAAGTAATTTTTTAACCCTAGAGAAATCTCTCCTACTTCGCCTGTAGATTGGGAAAATATTATATGAGCCATAAAAACATGATCGTTAAAAGTCAATCTGCGGCTAGCATAAGATTTATTGAAAGCCTAAAAAAATATAGATTTTATATAAAAATATTGATTAGCCCAAATCAAATATTATATATTTTAAAAGTAACGTATTCATTTCATCTATTAAAATAAGAAAACCTTAGAAGATACTATTAAAAAAAAAAACACATTTTCCCTAAACTAGTTCTTCATAATAAGTAAATAGAAATGCCAATTCACATTCTGCCTAATAGAAATCAATAAAAAATTGTTTAAACACCGACTCTTTAGCTCCAAATCACCAACGAAATGGAGCGTCAAACTAACAATTCCTGGCGAGGAAAGCAACTTCGTTACTTCATTAGTCCAGATTTCTAAAATAACTACAGCAATATTTTGGCAAAATTCGGACGATGCTGTACAAAACCAAAAAAAAGAAAATTTTTTATTCTTATCGTTTTGGGAAAATTTTAAATTCATATATTTGAACCGAATGGTCCTACAAAAGTTTGGATATAGCGAATGCATATATTGAAGAACATAACTTTTTCATAGCGTTGGTATAATAATATTTAAGAGGTGTGTGGTGCCAACTGAAGTTAATCAGATGGTGAACAACATAGAAGAAATGGATAAGTTCATGTATTTGAACATTTGCCACAAAATGTATGTTGAACTTCGGCATATCCTGTGTTAAAACACCAGCACTGTCATCAAATACCTAAGATAATATTTCGTGTTTTATGGATTAAAAATATAAAATTTCAAGATAATATTAAATGGGGTTTTTCCTTAAGATTTGGTTCCGATCGCAAGAATGGTTTGTCTGCTGCTTGCACTTTAAATAACTCACTTATTTGATACAAATATAAATTAATGCGTGTGTGTCTGTCTGTCTGAGAGACAGCCATTGATTTATTCCCCGAAATAGCAGCCATAACTTTCCAAAATTTCATTCCGATCAGGTTAATGGTTTTCTCGTATGCTGAAAAAAAAATTGTGTTTTCTTGAGGCAATAAAATAGCAAATTCATTTTTTTATAATACATACTTATTCACATACATTTTTGCCAGATTTCTTTTCTCAAATATCCTCGCTCGAATTTTTACGAGCGATATGGCAAAAACAAAACACTTCCTTGTATAATACATGTATCCGTTGGGTAAGTATTATGAAAATAATGAATAACGTAAACTCCTAACCCTACCTGAGGGTTTTAAAACATCCAAGGCAATTGAAAATTTCGGTTTGAGTTTTCAACCCTGCTTACATATACTACAGCTCTATACCCATTTATATCCATGCATATGTATATATATATATATATAACTACATGCAGACACATGTATGTAAGTATGAATATACTACGCCAATGGCAAATCAAGTGGCATTTGAAATGGTACTTCAAAGTGAAAGTTTTTTTCAGTATTGTTATTTTCTCAATTTCATTAAAGCTTTAAAATTTATTTTTGCGCCCAATTGGCGCCCGTGATGCGATTTTAACGGTACCTCAACTTATTTAAACACTTCAAATATTTTGTTTAAAAATATTAACAAGCAACTGTTCAAATTTATATCATTGTTAGCCTAGATAATCAGCTTCTAGCAATAATTTTTTCATTAAATTTATTTTGCAATTATTATTTATCGCTTTTTTTGACTGCTTCCTAGCATTGATTATAATATATAAATTTTAAATTAAAAACAAAATACAAACCAAGTGCAACAATGACAAATGCAATTGAAAATCGATTTGTTTGCACACACAAGCCAACAAAAACAAAAAAAGAAAATAAATAAATAAAAATACATGAATGCAAACACACGTACATCGGCACAACATACCAACATATGCACGTGCGAATATGACACGAAAGCAAAGGCAAACGCAGATGTAAAGAAAAGAAACAGCAGAGGTGCAACGCAGCGCACAGGAAGTGTTAAAGCTTTTCAAGTGCAAGCGAGACCACCACAGTACCATTTTATTGTATACGAAATATGCACACACAGACAAACCGTTTGTATCAAGAGCAGTAGTTCTTCCATCAGATAACTTATCGTCGAGTCTCCGCCCAAAAATGAACCCCCTTTTGCGTGCGTTTGCTAACCGGTTCGCAAGCACACATTGCTTCTGTGTGTATGCGTGTGCATGTGTGCGTATGTGTGTTTGTGTTTGAATATATTTCGAGTATGTGTTGAAGTGCTGTACAAAAGCAGACATCTTGTCCAGGGTGGGTCTCCATGACCAAGGTATACGCGTATAGCAAGGACGGCAGAAGCACATTAATGTGTGCATTTGCTCTACGCCGGACCAACAACAATTGCAATGAATTTTCTGTTTTTGTATTCCGGGACGTAAGCAGCAATGCACTTTATGCTTTTTGACCATATCTAACATTTTTGTGAATATGAGCAACTAATTTTCTTTGTTAGAGCAGCGTCATATCAGTCATATGCACTCACAACAGCCACATTTGCTGTCCGGCAGTGGTTAGCAAAGGTAAAATTGGCAACATTGTCCACATGCTGACTGACCACACAACTGTAGCAGCCACTCATAACCACTGCATGTCAAAGTAAAAGTTGTTTGTTGACAGTTGCAATTGGAAACTTTTAACATAATTAAAATTGAAGGCGGTTTTGTTGACAAACCTACGCTGCTGTCGCTCCTTGTTGTCGTAATGGCTGATATGCATGCAAAGTATGCGTGTGACAAGCAGCGACAGCAAATGTAATGCATACCACACTATACACTACACACTACACACCACACTACACACTATGCAATAAAAGCAAAAAATTAGAGAAACGTTATTTGGCATGCGAAGCCCATCTGCAGCTAACATAAATGTATATAGTAAAGTAAACCCACGACGCCAGCTGTCACTGCCCACTGGCGAGCAACAACAAAGATACAATGGAATCATGTTCAAGACATGTAAATTCAACGCAAGAAAGTTACACCCACCGTTACACGTTACATGTGTTGTATATAGTAATTAACCTGGCAGACTTTCACATAACATATTGCATTCAATAATTCGAAGAGAAATTTTTACTAGACTTTTACCATAACAATATATAGAATAGAGAAATTTACATACATTGTACTTAGGCAGCCTTAGTCAAGCCTTAGAGTGAGTCATATCCCCAACCATAGTCACTAATAGACCGCGCTCGACTTTGCAGCGACGGGATCCCGACTGTCCTCGCAGACAATACTTTGACTCCTTCATATCACGAAAAACTGTTAAACGGCTGTTCTGAGAGATGACTACAGGGTTCCTATGGGTAGATTTCAGATTAGCAGTTGATTAGATTTAAAACAGTTCACAATAACACAATCGATGATTTTAAACGAACAAAATCAAATGAAAGAATAAATATAAAAAGTATCCTAAATAGAAATTAAAAAACAAACAGTTGAAATGTTTTCAAAAATGTATTCAACATGCAATGAAAATTAGATGTTAATAATAAAAACTCACATCTTGTTATAATGTCAAATCTGGGAATTGTAATGGAAGGAAGGAACTTTTGTTAAAATAGCTGAATTTGGTTTAAAAATTTTATATTTTAATGATAATGTATAATCTCAACAATTTATAGAAAGTCAGTTGCAATAAGTGTAAAACGACAGTCTCTGGTAGGAATTCTATAGTCATTCTGTCTGTCTGGTTTTAAATTTTAATAAGTGCAAGAGGCTGCAACAATTTATTGCATTATACTAAACATAATATGCTGCACTATGCGTCAGAGTGAGAAAGCAATCTTGGTTTCCTGCTCGGTAAACTCGAACAGATCCGTGAACACATGTCTTTGCGAGTTTTCCTAGCGGACTATTCGGCGACCGCGCATTGTGTTGTGATGTGTTGACAATCCTTTGGACCTATAGTTCTGTTCATAGCTTTGTTAATTTTCAGCTTGAAGAGAGCAAACAAAGTGCACAATAAATTTCAGCACATTTAGACGTCTTATCTGCCAGCATTGGTAAGAATAATTTATGAAAGAAATGGCCCTAATTTAATCTGTAATTTCTTTTTACAGCAAACAAATAAATACGATTCGGTTTAGAGAAACTGAAATTCACTTTCGACCAGGTTATCGTACGCAGCAAAAGTCAGCTAAGAGTCAAGCTAAGAGGTCAGTTTTGTAGGTAAAAAATGACACTTGAGTCTGCGTTTTTGCATGTGTCAAACCGACTCAACATTATAAACCAAAAGGCACGTACGTATTTAAAATTACCGACTCTAATGGTAAGGAACATGGCTTTAAGTCGAAAAAACTTATTAGTAGTCGGTATAGTATCGAGAAACTTTTGCATAAGTATTTTTTTATGTCGAAAAGCATTTAACTGTATGTCATTTTAAAACCCAGCATGTGCAGCACAAGCAACATTTAGCAGGAGGCAGGAGGCAGGAGGCAGGAGAGCCGTGTTGCGCTGTGCTGCGCTGCCTGCTTCTCTCGCCATGAGCGCGGCCGCGGCATGTCAAAGTGAATAACTCGATTGCCATGTTGGGTGTCCACCTGTGCGGTTATCGCGATGCAGCTTTTGCGAGACTAGCTAAGCAGATTTAAGTAACCAATTCCGCTTAAGTCAATTCAGTGAAATGCCAATATAGCAACATGGTTTTGTCTTTTTTTGTGCAATGTGTGTGCGCAAATGGCCGTTAAAATTCTTAGACCCAAGATGGAAATGATAATTTCGCACATTCATCTGTAATTTACACTTCTGCAGAATAGAAAGAGAGCACAGCAGCAGCCTGCAGCATGCAGCATGCAGCATTGTTGGTTGCTCCACTGCTCGGCTGCTCGGCTGCTTGGTTGCTTGGTCTTGCCTGATTGCATTAAGGAAGCACACACAGCGGCAGCCACTACTGGCTGGTGTCGATCAATAGCACTCTATGAGTGTGCAACAAATGTGGGAAAGAGAGAGAGAGAGATCAAGTCGAGGTAGGAGCGAGTATGAGTGTTAAAGCGGGCGCAAGCATTTGTTATCAAACAAGCTTCGAGTGTGACTGGTTTCATAGCCAATTATGTCATCAAGCACACAACTCGAACTCGAACTCCAAGTCCGAGTTTGTATTTTCTTGTAATATTTGTCGTTTAGCTGCGATTGCCTTGCCTTGCCTCGCGTTTGCGCGATTTCTTCCGATCCCACCTAACTGGTAAACAATGTGAGGAATTCATTGCACACGAGCAACGAATAATCATTAATTAAAGCAGAGCACAGCGGCATACACAAAATACGTACACCATAAGCCAAGCCGACCGAGCGGAGAGCCAAGTCATGTCAAGCCACTTGCCAGTCAGTCAGTGGTGGCAAAGTGAAACATATTCGTAAAATGTTTGCAGGGCACTGCACAAAATGGTGTCGCATAAATGAGATAACTACAAAAATTTGGTGTATTATTATACATGCATATTTAAAATGCTTCGCTGCTGAACTGCAGAAGTGTACAAAAATGAAATTAAAATAAAATAAAATCAAACTCGGAAAAATAAAATAAAGGAGCAACACAAACAGCAAATTGAAAAGCCGCCAATCAACCGACCAGTTTTCAATCTATTTCCAAGTGCTTTTGCCTTTGCTTTGCTCTTAGCACAGCAAAATCTTTCTCTACTCCTGCCGTCGTGTGTTCTGCTGCTGCTTTGACCAGTTTTGCCTTCTCCGAAATGCATGTTGAGCAGGTCAGTAGCAATTAAGATAAAGCATTTACAACCGACGATAATGTCCTGTCAATACGTTACCGATAGCTGGCGGTGCCTGCCCGATGGTGGTCAGCTAATCAGCAGCGGTAAATGCGTACCGTGTGGCCACCGCAGGCACTCACGGCTGTCGCGTGTATGCGGTAGCAAAGCAAAATACCTTTGATAATGCGAAACATGCTGCTACAGCCGCCAGCAGCAGCACCGCCAGCAGCAGCCAGCACATGATTGGCGGATATGTGAGTTCTCTCGGCCATTTATGCATAATGCATTAGTGGGACAGGTGAGGACTTTTGCGTCAGCGCCGCCAGCTTTCTAACGTATCTCACGCATCTGTCTCATCCATCCATATGCGTATTTATTTGTCAATGTGTCGCTGCCTGTCCAACTGTGACTGCTCCGCTATGCTCTGCTCTGCTATGCTATGCTACTCATTACCATAAGCGTGTAGTCTGCGGAGCGACCAGCACGCGACAGTTTGAGTTTTTTTCTTTTTCTTTTTATATCGAATGTGGCAAATTTAAATACCAATTCTAAGCATGCATATTTGAAAAACGAAAATTTCAGTTTCACATACAGTAAAACATTGATATCATGCACAACTCTTCAAGCGCTTAACATGGCATCTTTTAAAATACATAAAAAAAATTCTGCGTTAAATTTATTTTTGCGTACAGGCAACATTTGTAAAATAGTTACAAAAAAAATAAAAAGTTTTAAAATATATAATCTTCCTCTTTAAGAAGATATTTTTCCTGTTTATTTGTTTATATAATTCCCAGATATAAGTAACAAAAATTAGAACATGATACAACCGATAACGGGGAAGAGCTTCTTTATATACTCAACAAGCAGGAATTAGCTAAATTACTAACAAAATACAAATTAAGTGAAATAAATACAGAATATTCCTTATAAATAAAAGCAACAAAAAAACAGAATTATACAACAAAACATGGTTGGTTATGAAGTACGAAAAAAAAAGACAAAAGGAATATCTTTGGAAAATGTATGAATTGTGAGTTGTGATTTTAACATATTTTTAATAACGCCGAGTACCTTGAAGTAAATGCTGTCGATAATGACTGTGATCGTTTATCAAATTATAAAAAAAATTGGACTCCAATTAAGGATCTCCGAATGCCTCAAGGAGCAGGCGTCAAACAACTTAAAGCGGTTGATGGTAGATGAAGTGCAAAATTACAAAGCTAAATTTATGCTAGCTATCGATCCACATTAAGAATTTAGAGAAAGCTAGATAGCGAAAAGCAATGAATAGCAAATCCCCTTCAAAAGGATGGCTTTCACGATAAACAATGGAAGTCAATTTCAGAAAAACTGTTATGTGGATTCTTTTTTTTTTTTTTGCAAAATCATATTAAGAGAGTAAAATGCCAAAGACGATAAAAAATTATTTGTTATTCTTAGGATAATTCGATATATTCATTTTACTCCCTTTTTGATAGAGTGGCGAAATATATTTAGAATTAGTTGCAGACCTTCGAAAAAACAGCAGTCATAAGTGATAATTTGAACAGTGCATAACGGAATAAGTGAAGCATTCGCGTCAAGTTTTAAAAATGAACTAGGGATAGAGGATTTTAAAAAACATTGATGTAGCAAGAATCGAGTTGGTCACGTATCGCATACGTGCAAGAATCGAGATCCTATTGTATTTATAATTATCCACATACTTTTGGCTTTAGTCTAGTTTTTTTTTTAAATAATTTTGTAATGCATAGCTCAGACTTTGCTTTAAGGCTTACAGGACTCTTCGTTCGACTTGCATAAATTTATCAAATTGTTGTTGCTTTCAATTGCTTAACTATGTAAATTATATGGAGTAGTTTCGTCTAAAATGTCACTGCCATGTAAAAAGACTAAAAGTTTATTGCAATACTTTCAGCTCGTACTCGAGACTAACTAAATTGCCCTTTACATAATTGCGCTCTATACATAACACCATAGATGCTGAGAACGAGAATTTTGCATTTCTCTCTGTTCAATAAATAAAATTAATCAATAATTAATCAGATAATTTGCATTAGAGGTACAGAAAATTAATCGTAAAAAACAATTACATAAATCTCTTGGTTTTCAAGCTAAAATTTGACTATGTTGGCAAAAATTAGAATATGTGTGGCTTTTCTGCTAAAGACATATTCACACAACAAATTAACCCAACAACGGATCATATGCGTTGTTCCGTTGATTAGTTATTAATGAGCACTTATTTCCTGCCGAAAATTTCGATCTCAAAAAAGTATTTTGCCTTTTTTTTATGTGGCTTTAAAAGTACAAAATAACACCACTTAATACTTGGTAAGGTACCTATCGTTGGCGCACACAGCTTCGAATCGTCTAGACATTGATTCCAATAATTTTTGGCACATTCCAATTGGAATTCTGTCCCATTCTTCTTGTAGAACTATTTTTAAATGCTGCTTTGTTTCCACATGGTGTCCTCTGCTGACTCTGCCTGCGCTATAATCCCAGAGATTTTCTATTGGGCTGATGCCAGCACTCTGTGCTGGTGTCGGGGAAATTTTGTGTTGCACATTAGCCAAAGTTTAAGGTTCAGAGCGGTGTGCTTTTCTTGAAAATAAATTTCGTTTTTATTCAAATTCATTTTCTCAGCACTGGCGTGCAAGTTTTCTTGCAAAATGGATAAGTGAACTTGCTTATCTATAACGCCGTCGATGAACACAAGTATCCCGTAAAACAGGACCCCATCACCACTGAAACTCCGCCGTGTTCTTTCGCAACTTTGTAGTTGACAATATTTTACAAAATTTCAACTGACCCAAAAAGATTACATTTGCTTTCATCACTGAAGAATACGCTCCTCCAAAACTCCAAAGTCCTAGTTTTGTTCTTCCTTGCGAACAATGACAGCTTTTCTTTATTGTTTGATGAAATCAGTGTTTTTTTTCGCCGTGCAACTCGACCATGAATATTGTTGGCCCGTGAGAACCCTACGGATTATTTTATTGTACATATGTGTAGTTATGAGCGTAAACAATTTGTCGTTAATTTTTGGTTTTCCCGTTTTTTTTTTTTAACGATTCTCTTTTCAATTCGTGTTGTCAACAATCTGGGCGACCAGAACGAGCTAACGGAACATCCCATATGATCCATTGTTGGGTTAATTTGTTGTGTGAATATGCCTTTATTTTTTTTTTTATTTTTTACATTTTTTGTTATTTTATAAGTTAACAAAAGCAAAATACTTTATTGACTGCATAAGAATTATACATTTACTTTATTTCAAAAGAAACTGTACTACTTATATGGAAAAACTGTCTAGTAGAGCTTTTGCCTGTCTAACATTTGTTGTGTTGTTTTAACAGATTTGCCTGCCTGCACTTCTGCGCCTTACAGCAAATATATACTTATAACAATACAACAAACTATTAAGTAACATCAACCCTGGGTAGAAGATGCGCCCAACACTTTGCAAAATCGCTTGGAATAAGCCATACGTATAACCAATGCACGCGACATCAGATCCATAGCAACTGGCAACAAGTGAACCGGGATGCGTCTGCTTTGGCGGCAAGCTGAACCGCGTGCGCTCGAATTATTAATAAACCCAACTCGATGGCGGCGGCGGCGGCATTGACAACAAATTAAGGTAATGAAAACGTTTTCGCAACATTTACTTCGGGATAATCAAAAAGCTGCCTTGACTTTGCGCTTGACTGATTTTCTTATTGTCCTTGTTGCGTTTTTTGAAAAAACCCAAACATAAATAAAACAAAACGCACACTCAAGCATTTCCTCATCTTTTGTTATTAGATTTGCAAAAAAAAAAAAAACAAAAATGTTTATTGGTGGCAGCTGAATGATGAGCTAACCAATACATTGTATAAGTCGATTTGACAATTTAATATGCAGAATTTGTCAGGCGAGCAGTTGCGTCTTTTTACTGCAAAAACCTAAAGAATGATGTGGAATTCATTTCGTTATTTTAAAGTGGTTCCAAGCACCTGTAGAGTTTGTTAAAATTGACATCCATTTTGTTTTCATATACGTTGAATGCATTTGGATGAAAAATTGCTATACGATATAATAGGGAAATTGATAGGATATGATATACTGGATGGCATTATGAATACCCAAGAGAAGTGCCAAAGGTTTAAAGCTTTTCTTGCCCAGCTCTTAATTTGTATTTCGCAAAAGCCAGCAACATTAAATAGGACAATACAATTAAGGATTCAATGGCATAAATGCAGTTACAGGAGTACTTCGTCTTATGTACTATATATAGTATATAATTATTTCAAATTACATTCAACATAACTGGTTACTAACACAGTCGATCTTGAAACTCAGATTGGTATTGAAACCCATCAGTAACATGTTTACTAGCTAATTATGTGTAGCATCGCATCTTTATGAGTAATTATTCCAACTTTATGCGTTAAGTCAGCCGCTAAATTTTTTCTAAAGAGTTGCGTTCTAGAAGGAAACGGGGAACATTAATATCTCTCAAAGGGAGTTAATCATCTACAAAAACAATCTGGGAATTATTAAGGTTTGCATGCATCCTTCTGGCTAGTTTGTCAGCCATTTTGTTGTGGTTTCTTGCCTAGTACCCATTCATACATATGCACATAGTATGTGTGTAAAAGTGTCTCAAATTCTATAATATAAAAAAGACAAATGTTTGCTTTATGCAGTACTATGCAAAATTGTTACTTTCTATAACTAAAATTAAATGAAATATGTGTAAACAGAAAAAAAAACTTAAGGAATGCCCCACGTTCACATTTACTCGCAGAAATCTTTGAACTTTATTAAGCGCAATCATTTAAAATAAAATCATATCCCGGTACGTAACCACATCAATGCAAAACATTTCATTTTGTTTATTTCTACTAAATACCCATGCATATTAGTAGTCACTTACATGCACGCACACATGCAGACATGCAGACATGCGTATGTGTATGTGCAAGTATTTGTATACGTATGTATATGAAGGAAGATACGCGCATCTAGATTTAAACGTACGAGTGCGGGTAAATGTAAAGTGTTTGGTTATGTTTTTGTTTTTAGGTTTTTTAACATCATTTTGAATGCTTTCAATCGCTGATAAACCTAACAAATAAAGCAACAATTACAACAACAATACGACTGCACTACAACATGCGAATGTAGAAGCAACAAAAAGTTATTCAACGACAGCAACAACAACAACAACAACAACAACATCGAATTTCGGTATCTTTGAACACCGCCTCGTCCATGGAGTCATGGGAACCAACTTTTCACATTCCGCAGATGCTTCTGTTTTGCAGTCTTCACTTTAGCTTCGATATTCTCACTCTTTTCTTCTCATTTTTTGTTTTATTTATTTTTTCTGTTTTTTTTTTTTCTTTATTTTATTTTTTTTTTCCCTTTATTTTTGTTGTTTTTTCATACATACTTACTCACCAAGATTGTTGCCGTTGACTCTGGCGGTTGGATTGCGCATTCGTTTGGTTGGTTACTTGCCAGCGCAGCAGTGTTTCTTTGTCGGAGCGAACGCATCGTTGCTGCTGTGCTCTTCCCTTTTGCGGCACAATATTTCAGCACAAAGATCGGCATTGATCGGCAGGATATGCTTGGATTGTGTTGGCATATAGCAAAATTCAAACGACTGCCACGACACGATATCGAACACAACACGATCTGTTCCGTTCTGTTCTGTTCTGTTCTGTTCTGTTCTGTTGTGTTGTGTTGTGTTGTAGCATCGTTGCTGCTTTTACAGAATTGCCATGTTGATAAGCAATGCACTTACGCGAGTTCTATAGAACTGCAGCAACCGAACAGAACAGAACTACGCAAAACAAGTTGGCAACAGACAAAACAAACTTCCTGTGTAAACGCCTGCGTATTTTAATTGAATTTGAGGTAATCAGACAAACAATTGCGATGCGATTGCTAAACCTGATGCCGGCGTGTATTGTCTTTAAGAGATTATCATTAACTTGCGCAGAGCTTGTGCCCATAGCGATCAATACCAGAAAAAGGACACATACATATGTATGTACATGCGTACATATGTATGCATGAATGTATGTATGAATATATATATGCGCATATGTGTAACTACTGCTGAGCATTTGCGCCTGTTTCTGGTTATCAAAAATTGTTCATCTGTGTTGGGAGTTGACCAAAACAACGAACCTTTGCGCACTTCGGCACAACGCAATGCTTAACAGCGCATTTCGACTGTTTCTCATCTTCATCCCAGCATCGTCATCATCATCATCATCATCAGCATCAGCATCAGCTTCATCAGCAGCATCAGCGACAGCAACAGCAGTAGCAGCACAGCATTATCATCATAATGGGCATCATGCTAACCAATCTGGCTACAGCATACTGAACTGAACTGCACTGAAGTGCTGCGCGCTGAGTTCCTTCAAGCCGAGTTCGTCGCATCGGAATGGTGATGAAGTCGGCTTGACTTTAAAATGCTTTTAAGTGTTTTTCCTTTGGCGAATTTCGCTGAAAAAAGTTTTCGTTATTTGTCTGTGGCTTGTTTCTTCTTGTTATCTTTCTCTCGCTGCTGCAATTCGTATACTTTTGTTCTCATGGTACTTCAATTTTGATCAAGTAGTTCCTATGCTGTTCTTTATTCATATAAAACAATTTTTGCTTATTTATTGGCATCAGGAGTGTCGTAATACCTTTATATCTTTGTTAAGTCGAGCAAGAGATCGATGACTAAATCAAGAATTTCTATAAAGCACAGTCAGCTTCCGGGTGTTGTTGTCCAAAAAGTCTCTGTACTGGCAACGTTGTCAAGTGGAGACAGTTCCTATTGAGCTTCGTACCTACCTTCGTAATTCCTGTCTTGTACTTTTGGTATGTTCTTTTTTAAATTATATTACCAGGTTTTGAACTGTAGAGTAAATTAATATTCATTCAAACATAATGTGATGTTCATTGTGAACATCGGCGACCAGTTTTGGAACCGTTAAGTTTGGATAGGCTGTCACTACGTTATGAATAGAAATACGTTACGAATAGGAATAGAAAAAATCGTCAACTTTCATGGAACCCTTACACAAATATCAAAAAAGATTAACATATACAGTAAAATGTCCCATAACCAAGCACCGATAGACGCGATGTTTTTGTCCAGTTATGAGAGCTGTCCTGTAGTTTAGCTCTGTTGTAATTGTAGTTGTCTCTATTAAAGCTTTGAACAGACTTGCAAAAGTAAAAATTGCATTAGTTTATAATTGCAAAATTCAATGACACAATCAAAAATCTTTTTTACTTGCCAAATTCAGTGGCACACTAAATTCCAGAGTGTTATAAACATGCTAAATTGTTTCTAATCTTTATTCTTAGAAAAAACTCCTTTCTTCATTAAATATCAAGTACAGCATTTTTTGTTTTTTTATTATATAATTAAAAACCAAAAAATGTTTTCCCGCTGGTATTCAAACATATGCATTATTAGTAAAATCCTTTCTCTAAATTTTTTTGTAATTACGGTAACTTAAGAATTGCATACTCAATGGACTGTCTAAAAATTTCAGCAACTGTTGCTTATGATATTTAGAAAGTTATGTGCATCCGCACATCAAAATTTGTTAAATTACGTTTAGCAGCGATCATCAATGTCTCACTTGCCCAAAATCAAGCAATCCCACTTGTGCGTTGGCCCACACCCCGCATATGTCCTTGACCATAAAATTGCATGTCTTTCGCTTATGATGTTTTGTCATTTTCCGTGCCAACGTCAAGAGTAGATCAATCAAAAAAGCGACAGCGAAACTAAGCGCTGGGACGGCTGCAGCGATGACGATGACGATGACGATGATGACAACGACCGACAACTGCTGTCGGCTGCTTGTTATGGGGACAAAATGAAAAAGCATTAAATACCATGCAATAATGGACCAATCGGAAGAATCTTAAATGCATCATCACGTTTTGCGCAGTATCCGGTCGATTGACTGCGACAACGAATCGAAAGAAACGCACAACGCACAACGCAAGACCAAGACCGAGCACACACAAACGCACTAAGGAACGCAGGCATGAACCTGTATCTTAATGTCTGTCCGCATGTCGGTCCGTCTGTTTGTTTGCTTCTTCGTTTGTGTCTGTTGGTTTGCTTGAGTGTGCCTGCAGTTTGTGGCAACACGCGCTTTTCCCAATGTGACCACCGCGATATGAAAAACTGAAATTAATTTCAAAATATTTCATGTTTGGCATTTCGTTGTTTTTTACGCATGCACTCTCTCTCCCTCTCGCTCACTCGAGCGAACAACGAGCACGCATATCTATGTATGCATGTAGGTATCTCTTTCGCACACTTCTTAAGCTTGGCTGCACTTTTTGTTGTTGTTCTTACTTTCTGCGCAATTTGTGCCTTTGTGCAGCATCACAGATGCCGGTTGGCCGGTAGCCATAATGTAGCTTTGTACTTTTTTTTGTATTTTATTTTTTTTCTTTTGCTGTTATCGTCTTTGTTGCTGCCTTTACTGTGACTATGTGTACGCATACCCTCCGCTTGCTCGCCTACTCCATCACAGTTGTATGACGTTTTAGTTGGAATGCCAACGTCTTTCATTGAGCCATTGCTGGCCGCTTTGAGCGCGCTAAGCGGCATTGTCACTGCGTCCATTTGGCACGCCAACTTGTTAAGCGATCAGAAAACAAACATACGCGCATAACGTTTGTTTTTTGTTACTATTGTCTTTTTCATGCACAATTTATGTGCGTACTTTTTAATACTAATACTATTAAACACATACTAACATATACATATGTATGTACACATGTGTGTGTGCATATATATGCCATAAACATAAGCCAAAGCTAACAAAATAAATCAAAACTTAGTCCCAAGCAGCTCGCTGCAATGTAAATAGTTCAAATAGCCAATGCTACGCTTGGTATGCATATGCTCCACAAGCATTCCAACAATTGATGTATTCATGTACATGTAGTATCTGTAGCACAGCACACGTGTGATCTTTCCACCGGCAATACACAAACGCAGTAGTGGAAAAGTGTTTTGAAATTTAATTAAAATTTCATTGCTATACGCTCTGCTACATTGCATTGTGCGCAGTGCAAAATGTTTTCACTCAATAACATCATTACCACCAACCACCACCACCACCGCCACACCACCACCGCCACCACCACAGAGCAGCACGTAAACGCTTGCCTCCCGCTTCGATGCCATGACGATAAGATTTTATTAAAAAGCCAAATATGCACAATTATTATGCTACGCCAACCACTTGACAGTCCAGCGCTCGCGCCATAATATAAACACAATCTAAAACCCATACCCATACCCATACGCATACCCATTCCCAACCCATATTGAAACGCAAAAGCAAATGCAAACCCTCACCCATCCAATACTCTACAGTTTATTGCCACTGCTAGCCCTGCGCTTAGCAGACAATTTGTCTATTTGCTTTTTTAATAACACAGGTGCACGACCTTCGCCATACGACTGACATACGCTACCAAACCCAATGATATCTTTTATCATTTAATTTCGCATTTCGTTTATTCATGCGCTCGCCCTCCCTCGCCTATTTGTCGTATGTGCGTTGGTTGACACTACACAGCATCAAAGGGATGCTAACTTGTGTGTGTGTGCAGTCGAACCCTTCATTCTTTTACAAATTTTGCCATATAAACGTATTCAAGCGCAAAAAAAAAAAAATGAAAAAAAACGAAAAAAACACTCATGAGTACTGAATCCGAATGTTGTCATTTTTCATTTTGTGCGTGACGTGACTCGGCCGCCTCACCCACAATATTCAACTGTCCGTTTCGCTCGCTCCCTCAATGGCTTTTCGTATACGGCCAACATACCAAGCATGAACGCTGATGCGACAATTAGACTTAACGTAAAATGCTGTGGACGTTCAGCGCTCGCTGGTAATAAGTGAGCAGACATTTTTGCTTGTGGGTGGCGATACAAGTACGAAGAAGTTTTGTCTCAAATCGTTTTGTGATTGCTGCGGACTTTATTGGTTTTTACGCGAGATTTCATCTACACTTAAAGAATACGTTGTGCAAGTTGATTTGACAATGTTGCCGAGCAGTCGTTTTTTTTTTGTATAAACAAGAAAAATTTAAAGATTAAAGTGTTATTCAGTTTCATTCATCAGAATTTTAACTGATTTCAGTTAATATTTTTTTTTTTGGTGTAAAGCTGTTTACATACAAACAATTTTGGCCTAACATTCCTAATATCAAACATCAAAAGTCATTGACACCCTTTTATTTATGTTTACATTTATTGCTTTTTATGCGCATAGGCTGCACAAGTGTATGTATGTGCATGTGTATGTATGTATGTAAGTTATAAGTTTATGTTGCTGCCTCTTTCATTTATTTGATTTTATTTTTTTTTTTTTTTTTTTTTTGGGGTGTTAGCAGAGTTAGTGCGCATAATTCGAGAACAATGCCGTGAAATAAGGATTAATGGTGCACCCACTTATATGCTCTGCGACGGACAGACAAATGTACTTATTAAAAAAATCTTGCGTCTTCGTGTCGAGTCGAGTCCTTGCTGACGTTTCACTGTTGTCTTTTGTCTTGTGGAGCACATTTTATAAAATGTGTCATGTACACAATAAATGAGGCGGCCTTTGTGGGTACACTGCAGAGCAGGGCTTCTGCCGCAGTGCCTCGATGGGTGAGGGTGTTTCACAATGAATGCGATTATCAGGATTAGCGACGCTGCTGGTGTGCTACGTAAAGCAAATTCTTTGTAGGGGGGTCGTGGCTTACAATTGCTGCTGCTGCTGCTCGCTATATATGTATAAACAAAATTTATTAGAAAAATTAAGCAGACAAATTATTTAATTTCAACTCAAGTGTTTGGCTACGCTTGTGTCTTGAGACGAACTTTATAACTTGGCTTTTAGAAGCCAGTCGTTTAAAATTGAAGTTTGTGCTTTCATTAAAGGGAATTGCATAGTTGCTGCGTCGGTGCCTGCAGTTTATATAGTGAATGTACATTTGTATGTATGAATGTACATTTGTATGGCGAACCCCTTTTCGCTGGTCAAGATAATGCACACTCGCACATATATACGTATGTACATCTGTATATATATATATATATATATATATATATATATGCATGTATGTATATAGCATGTCGTGGCACAACCGGGATTCGCGCGCTGCCATGTCCACCAACTTAATTTCTCTTTGTTTTATGTACATTTCATTAAGCAGAAATTTTCTAATGTCGTTTAACCAACGAATGGTGAGCGTGTTGCGACGCACATTGAAAGGACAATCAAGATAAGGCTGGCGAGTGGAATTTTTATTGCCGAAAGGATATAAAACGAAGGAGTTGAGTCCGCCGTGACGTGACTGTGTCTTTTATCTTCGAGTTATAAAACGCTCGCGAAACATAGCAAAGCGCTTACAAACATTTTCGAAAATGTTCCTGCCCCATGTACATGTGCCTACTGTACGGGCCCAAATTTATTACCATTTGCAGCATTTTGTTAGCCACTGGTCATAGATTATCTTGTCGTTTAGTAGCAAATGCGCTGCCTTACAAGGTAGTCAACACCACCTTAAAGATATGATTTATCACAGGTTCATCTATGATCGATCGGAGACCGCATATGCAGCTCCTTGCTGCAGCTGCGAAAGTAGCATTTTTAATTGCACATTTTACAATAATATTAAATAACAACATGTCATCACTAATTGAATTGTTGGTTGATTGTTTAGTTTGGTTTGGTTTCGTTAGTGGCAATGAACATATATACATACATATCCACATATAAAAATACATATGTATATTTCTTTGAGTTTTAAGGGTTAAATGCGGTAGAATCCTTTTTTAATGTATTTGTCAAGGCAGAAGTTAAAATTTATTAAGACTTCATTAAGTCATTGTCAAGAAACTAATGTGGGTTGAAAACCAGGACAATTTTTATACCCTGTACCAAAAAATGCTAGAAGGTATATTAAAATTGTCCAAATGTATGTAAAAGGTACAAAGAGGCGTTTCAGACCCCACAAAGTATATGTATATTCTTGATCAGCATCAAAAGACAATTCAATCTAACCATGTGCGTCTGTCTATTGGCTTACGAGAATATATAGCTGCCATAATAACGATCGGCGAAAAATCATCATATACAGGGAAAAACTTTTTTGTTTATTAAGATATTGCTACCAAATTTTAGATTTTTTTTTAGCTTTTTACCAGAAACCCTGTCACAGATAGTGTAAGTTGCACTTAACTCTTCTAACACTATCACGGACGATGTAATTTCATGCAGACCTGATGCAGACCTGATTTTATGGCTCCCTGAGTGTGTAGTATACCTGATTCGTACCTGATTTCGTCATGTAATTTGTTGTTAGATTGAGAAGCAGATCAGCATTGGGTTTGCATCGAAATGTTTCTAAGTCGCACTTACATATACTGCAAATAGCGTGCAAACAAGTTGAGTTACAGTTTCAGTGTAATCCTCTTTGGAGAGACCCTCGCTTTATTCTCGTATGCTGACTCGATGCAAATGAAATTTAATAGGCACCTCAGCCAAACCGTGCGATTTTAAATCTGAACCTTGCACACACCAGTTTGACAACCTACAACAAAACATTAAATGCAAGCAATTTGTTTGCCACTTTGAGCTTCAAAGTGCATCATCATTTGACAGAACTTAATGTTTAAACGTTTTGAGTTTTAAAATTAAATGAAATGGCTTATTTGCACAGTTTGTACAAATATTTCTAGATAAATATTTAAAAAAAAAAAAACGTTTAAGGTTGGGCTGATTTAACAAAAAGTTCGAATTGTCGCTGCCCGCTGTTTTCGAATTTGTCTCATATTTGCCTAGAAATCGACAATGCAAACCTGATCCTAAATCCAACAACAAATTACGTGAAGGAATCAGGTTTTCTGCACACTCTGAATATCATGAAAGTAGGTCTGCAATGTATCCTAGTCGTTAATCGGCCATGTATCGGACGTTTTTCAGAATCACCATTTCAACAAAAGGAAACCGGCTTTTGTGATTATCAATTCTCTCTTTAACCTAATGCTTAAAATTATTTTGTTGCATATCATTTTGTTGTTTAATCTTAGAATAGTTTTTACTATTATATATGAATTAAGCAAACATCAACATATTTTTCGGTAGCGTGATTGTTGCACCGATAACGATAGCAATTAACTACTTCAGTGTTGATATTTCCGCATTTGGCTACAGAGTTGTGTTTTGTGACCAAGAAAAATGCAACAAATGCCCTCCGTGGGCTTGGGGTTGTGTGCTAAGAGAATGGTGGGGACTAGTAACGGTTAGGTTAGTTTGAGTTATCACCTAACAAAACAGTCCGGTTGGCGATGACCGGCCTAACGAAAATGTCAAAACTTGGTCCGCGGACCGAACAAAAACGTTTTCAGTGTTGTTGAAGAGGAGTAGGGCTTGCAAAGCACGGAATAGTTCTGTTTCACTCTGACGTACGTAGATTATCTATATTTTTTGGAATATTCAGACGAAATGCTTCGAACGTTGGTAATATTGTATGAATTTTCTGGAATGACGTTGTCAGAGAGAGAAGCGCAGTGCCTCAGAATGGAATAGAAGGATTTTGTGCTGTGGGAACTCTATTTGTATTCAATAACACTAGAAGCAGTATTAAACAACGGTAGCCATGTTGCACGCATAAATATAGTTGGTAAATTTGATACTCAACATTCGGACGACGTGACAACCCTCCTTAAGGAGCTGTCATTATTGAGTAAAAGTCTGCAAGTGCTTCAGATTTAGTTTTGCCTTTGCGTGTAGTGAGTTTCGATTTTCGAATACGTCGTAAAAAAGAAATTACATATTTACAAAGGTTAGTATAATTAGTGTTAATACATTTATTTTTTATTGTTTTTTGCTTTTGCTTTAATATCTACGAAAAGTGCGTTGTAAATATAACATATGCAATAGTTATGGCATTTTTTCATGGTGAAAATCTCGTCTCCAAGCATTTCCTCATCTAATGCATAAATCAATAAGTTTTTCATAGAGTATAATTTGAACATTTTTGTCTTTTACGAGTGCATATCAGCTTAAATTTTGTTTGCTATTGTTAAAGTCGTGAAATCTATTTGAGATGTGTTTTTTAAATGTAAAAAACTAAGACAAATTAATGAATCATACAATGACAAAGAGAGCGAAATCAAAATGGCGACTACACAGTACATTTTTCTAGTTTGTTTGAATTTCATCGCATTAAGACCAGGGGTCATGCATAAACGAAGAAGAACTGAATTATTATTATTAATTAATAATAGAACTATCCCTAATACGCACGTATAACACAAATAACAAGAGGAAAATGTTCACACATCCTCAATCAAGTAAGCCGAAAGCTGAGTGTGTGTTTTCACAAGTAGACATGCTTCAAACATATAAAATGCTCAGCAAACTATCAAACGCATGGCTGCAAATTTCATTCGCAAATCATTAGAGCTTAAATTGCGTGAAAGGAGGCGCATATACTCCCTGAAAAGCGGCATATGCAGGGCCGCCGAGTCATCTACGTAATTTGTTATGGTTTTAAATCGGCCGGAATCGGGTGAGAAAATGAACTCAAACTTTTGGCCGGTTTCGTATTTGCCCACATAGTTTTTGCTTTTAATTTGTGCTGCCAGCACTGGCGTTTCTTATTTTTCTAAATACTTTTTTTTTGTCAATCTTCGTTTTGGATCGTCTTGATTAGTAGACATTGATTTGTCTATGTGTGTACACACAAATACAAACAGAAGAAGGTAGAAAAACTGCACTTTGTTCAGAGAAAAGCGAACAGAGTAGGAAGCGATGGCTCATGGTCATCATCGCATATTGCTGTAAGCATAGTCTTTGTGAATGGTTTTGCCTAGAAAACCAAACCAGCTATAATAATTTGTAAGAAGTTTGTTGTGTCAGGTTGACTCAGACGAATACATTTTTAATGTGGGTGTGACAAAGTTGTGGACCTTAACGATCGCTTTTATAGAAAACAGCATTGAGTTCAGAAAGAAAAAAATTACTTGAATTAAGGTCAAAATCATCCACAATTGGGCCTTCGCCGCTCAACAGTCGTCATCAGAAGGACAAATGAATGGGGTTGGTTGATTGCGCTGCCGCCGAAAAGGGGTTGATTTTATATGTTGTAAGTTAAAGCAGTCTAAGGCGGGTATTATTATACTTATAATTTGAAAAAAAAAAATTTTTATAAAATCAATTTTATATTTGTAAGCATATCATGCTAATAAGCATATAAAAGTCACAAGACTTAATGACGCACTTGCAAATTGTCTTCTTTTAAGTGTCTTCAATAATAGCTAAATTATATTTTTTGTGTATACGTAGTACGCAGGCACTGCAATTTACATTGGGGTCAAAATTCTTTAATACATACGCATGTGGCGACAACGTCAATTGCTAAAAATTACCCCCCTAGCAGCGTACACACACCAAATACAAAATTGTATTAATACTCTGACATCTCCACAAGTTTATTTAAACAAAGGAGAATGTACTCTCCAGTGCCTCCTCCCTTAAATCGTCGTCGATGCGTCTATGTTTGCATTGTAAACCAACAGATCAAAATGCGCGTGAGAAGAAGAAAACGTGTGTATAATGTGTGCTTTGTTTTGTAAGCAGAGGTGCATTCTGCCCTCTTTTTTTTTTTTTTTTCTTTTTTTTTTTTGCAATCATATGTATCTCTTCATACCACCAAATTATTTTCACCACACTGTCGAAACTCAGAGAAACTGCTTTATGAACAAAGAAATCAACGTCAATAAACGAGACGAGGTTTGTATCGTTGTGTGAGAACAATGAATAATTTCTTAGTAAATACAAAAACGCAGAAACTGAAAACAAAAAAAAAAACAAATTCTCTAATAAGTGATGGTTTAATTACTGATTTTTTTTTTTTAAATATGTGCTTGTGTATATAATTTATATAATTTTAAAAGGAAGTATATATTATAAACAACTCTTCTCTGTTGTAGCTGTAAAAAATAAAGAGAGAGCATAAAAAAAGAATGTTGTAAATGTGTATAAACGATAAGCGTGTTTTTTTTTTTTTTTTTTTTTTTTGTAATTTTTTGCGAGGTTGTTTTTAATTCAATTCTAGTTTCGAGGTTGATTTCTATATTGCGTCTGGTGGTCGTCGTTACAATAACAGTTATTGTTGAAGAAAAAAAGTGAGAAGAAAAAAACTGACATTTTAAAATCGTTTTACCTGCTTAATTAAGTTATATTTTTGTATTATAAACAAGTATTTTTTTTTTTACTTCAAAATTTTTACTGACTTTCGTCTGTCTTTTTCTATTAATATTTTGGCTTGATTTTAATTTTTTGCAGGACTAACTGCAAGGCAATAAAAAGGCATACCTAATAATTTGGCACTTACGAATCTAATACAGAAAGATATATTATATAAGCTGCTGGAAACCAACATAACCAAGACTTAACGGATATCAAGCAAACAAAGACTTTTCGTAGCAAAAGAGAAAACCCTGCACGCATAAGGGGGCATATATTTTCTCCAGTTTGCTTATTCGATAAAAAGAATCGTCAGCATTTGATACCGATAAACGGTGCTGCTCGTTCAATTTTAAACATATAAAAACTCAACGCTCTAAGTGTAGAGGGCAAATTATATTTTTCGTCCCGTGTTTTTTAAGAAAGTTTTCACCATTCCTCATTTAACGCTTAACGATCCCTTCTCGCAGTCTTACGAAGACACTCGGCAACGTTGGGATCGTACCAACGGGCAACAAACAAGCGTCATCATAGATCAGTTTCGGAACGGTAAAGCAATCACCATTGAGGGAGGTACCAGTACCGGTGACACCAGCATCGGCGGCAACGATTTACACCTGGTAATAACGGCTACTCACAACGATACTGATAGAGCCCACGGCCAGGGTAATCATCGAGGTGGAGGAGGCGGCGGCGTTGTTGGCGTCAGCTGCGGTGGTCAGACCCCGCCGACACCATCGGTCGGTAAAACGTTGCTAAACACCAGTCCTAATTTATTGCCGATTACAACAGCAACTGATACGTTTAATAATCTCAAGAATTTGGTTAAAATCGACAAAGGCTCCACTGCACAGGCCACTAATCCAAGCAATTATCGCAAAGGTGGCAATTCGTCTTATAAGGCTGCAGCACCTGTAATAGGTGGTGAAAGTAGGCTACCAACTGAAAACGGCTCGGTCGGCAGGTCAACAGGTGGTCCAACGGGGCACTTTTCTACTGGATATAAGAATTCCGCCAAAATTCGTCAACACGATTCTGAAGTAAGCCCACGACCTCGACGAACTTACCAGAGTGACTCGTCGTCGTCGCGTTACTATAACAAAAATAGTGACAATTTGGGTCAGAGCGGCAATCAGCCGGGTTTAGCAGCTGGTGGCGTCAACGGCGACGCATCGTACAACGGTGGACGCTATACGACGATTACTGATCGCGAGTATCAAGTCAGCAACGGCGGACATCGTGGCAATCGTAGCTATCACCAACATTCCGATGGCGGATACAATCGTAATATAAGTTCAAACTCTGGCAGTGGCGGTAGTTACCGCTCACAGCAACATCACAACTCTCGCTACGAAAACGGCAATGGGAATGGACAACAGCGTCAGTACGGCAATTCTACATCCAACGCTGGCTACAATAATTACAACAACCAAAACGGCAGCAATAAACCATACGGATCACGTGGAAATTTCAATGACGGCAACGTAAATAGCCACAGTCGCTCAAATCATCGCGAAGACTCCAGCAACAATTATCGTGACCGTGAATTCGAAGATTCTCCATCACATCAACGTTACATTGGTGGCAATAATAGCCTAGAGCGCAGTAACAAATCCGGCGGACGTTATCGTCCGCAAGCTGAGTCGGCCGCTAACGGATCGAACTCGTTGCCATCAACCGCTTCTCGCAACGACGAACGTTACGAACGCAATTACAACAATCGCTCGCCACCACTACGGAGCAGCGGCAATGCACCGTCATCGAATTCAAATTCTACAAACGCTTCCGTGAACGCATCGTCTCGCAGCATTTCGCCAACATCAGCATCCATTGCAAATAACGCAGCACTGCAACAGCCTGCGTTAGCACCAACGCCCCCACCAGCCGCTGGTCGTTGGATACCACCATCGCTGCGACCACAGCATGGGCTCACACAGAGTGAAAAGAATGATGCTGTATTTAGAAAAGTTCGAGGTATCTTAAACAAGTTGACGCCTGAGAAATTCCAAGAGTTGAGTGATGAATTGCTTAAGCTTGATTTAAATTCCATTGTCATATTGAATGGGGTTATTTTGCTGATTTTCGATAAAGCTTTGGATGAGCCAAAATATTCGTCTATGTATGCGCAGCTATGCAAGCGCCTTTCAGAAGAAGCTCCGTCATTTGAAAAAGAAACAAATAATTCGTGTACTTTCTTACGCTTGTTAATAGCCGTTTGCCGCGATAAGTTCAATAACCGTTTAAAACGTGACGACAACGACCACAAACCACCACCAGAAAATGAAGCCGATGAGGAAGAACGCCGCCATTTGGCGAAGCAGCGTATGCTTGGCAATGTCAAATTCATCGGAGAGCTCAATAAGCTGGATATGCTTTCGAAGAAAGTGTTGCATCAATGCATCATGGAACTATTGGATAAGAAAAAGAAACGTACGGCCGGTGCGCAGGAAATGTGCGAGGACATGGAATGCTTGGCTCAGCTGCTCAAGACTTGCGGCAAGAATTTGGATTCAGAACAGGGCAAAGAGCTGATGAACCAATACTTTGAGATATTGGAAAGACGATCAAAATCAACTGAATATCCACCAAGGATACGCTTCATGCTGAAGGATGTCATTGAATTGCGTGAAAACAATTGGGTTCCACGCAAGGTGGGCACCACTGAAGGTCCCGTGCCAATTAAGCAGATACGTTCTGACGATGATGCAATTATACGTACACCGTTTGCCAATAGAAATCGCGACATGCGCAATAACGACCGTGATGGCGATAACTGGATGAATCGTTTTCATTTAAATTTACAGCCGGGCTTTAACGATGTGTTTAGCAGTCTCAGTGTTACTGGCACTTCACCGATAGTGTCTCCGTAAGTTTATTGTATAGTCTTTATTATATGATCGTTAAATCTAAATGATTATTAAATTACAGATTTGCAAACAACTCGGGCCGAGACAATCGGCAATACAACAACCGTGATCGTAACAACCAGAACGGTGGATATAATAATCGCTATAACAAGCATAGCCAAAATGGTAATGGCAATCGCGACGATGCTCGTGGCAGTGCACATTCGAATCGTGACCAGAATGGTTCTCAATACAGCGGAAATCAGATATTAACAAACAAGGAATTAGCGCCACGTTTCAAGCGCAATCTAATATCGACAAATCAAGATTCCGTTGAGAACTTGCAAATGCGTCCAGCAGCCAACTCTTTGTTATTCCGTGCAGCTACACAAAATCAGAAGCTACCGGCAACATTGCCAATAATGACACCTCCAAATAGCACACCACAGGCAAAAGAACAACCACAGCTTTCGAATTCGCACTATCCACTACTCGGCACACCCACTTCGCACCTGATAACACCAGTTCGTCCATCATCAACACCATCTGCAGAATACACCGATCCCAAGGGCACAATCTCAAGCGAACAAAAATCTTTAGAAAAGGGCATAAAGCCAACATCTTCCACGCCCAATATTGGTGCAGCTGCAGCATTATCAATTGAAAAATTGAATGGCATAGAACGAGTCGATCAAACTAAATTTAATAATGAATTGAAAAATATTGTTGAAGGTAGGCACCAACAACAGCCGATCACAAAGAGCGGTTCCTTTGAGCGGCCGGCAACACCGGCCAGCGGTGGCTCTAATAAACAACAGAAAAAAGAGAAGGGTCCAAATCGAGAAGAGATGCTGAAGAAAGCCGCTGTATTTTTCAAAGAGAACTTTTATTACAACCTCGACGATGAAACAGATGAATCCAACGCCTTCACCGAACTGATTGATGGCTTTATTGCATTGAAACTGCCCGAGAAATGCCTGAAGGACGTTTGCATCAACTTGGTCATGGAGGTATTAGACCGTTTGAATGATGTCTACTTGGAACGCGTGGTGCGATTTGTGCAGACATTGCGCAAACAGTCGAATATCAAGCCCAATGTTGTTGTCGAAGTTTTCAAGCAAATTGTCAACAAGATGAACGAACGTGAAGCATTAAATCCACGTATCACAACACTCGTGGCAAGTGTTCTCTGCAAGGCGGTTTGCGAACCTTCGCTTTTGAAATTGAACGACGTAGCCAACTACACCGACAATGGTCAGCACTATCCACTGTTTCTGCTGGTGCTACAGCAACTGCACAAGACCATTGGCAAAGAGGCACTCGAGGAGAAATTCTGCAATAGCAAAATCGATTTGATGAACAGCTTGCCAGAAGTTGATCGCAATAAGGAGCGCCTAGCAGAAATACTTGAAGATCGCCAGTTGGCCTTCCTTTATCCATTGTTAAAGGTGCAATCTGAAATGCTTAAGCAATTGGCCGCTGATCCGTCACCAAATAATTTCTACAAGTGGATTAAAGCAAATGTTGACAACAAATACTACAAAGATCCGGGCTTTATACAAGCACTTATGACTGTCGTCGTCAAGTACATAACCAAGGAAACAACATTGGCTGATGGCACCGATATCAAGAAGCATCCCGAGAAGACTGTTACAGAAAAAGAGGAAAGTCTGCTGTACACATTCAGCAGCATACTGCAGAATTTCCTTGGTCAGATCGAACTGCAATTAATTGCGCTGTATGCATTGCAAGTTTTTTGCTACAACGAAAATTTTCCAAAGGGTGTGTATTAAAAAAATACATTTCAACTGAATAGTTGACATATGTAAAATTATATTATTTAATTACTCTTTATAGGCATGCTCTGCCGTTGGTTCAAATATCTTTATGATGCTGAGGTGATCGAGGAAGAGGCATTCCTCGTTTGGAAAGAAGAAATAAACGACAAGTATCCAGGTAAAGGCTCAGCATTGTTCCAAGTAAATGCCTGGCTAACCTGGTTGCAGGAAGCGGAATCTGAGGACGACGAAGATTAAATAACAACAACAATATTTACAAATAGTTTAAAAATATCGTATCTAAAATGAATTAATCACATGTATTAGTAAACAGCAAGAATATTAACATGGTTGCCGCGGACTAACAAAGTCAACTAACAATAGTAACCACAGTCGCAGTGAGGAAAAAAATGGCAAAATAGCTGCAAAATTTAAAAATTCAATTATACAATAACAATATTCTAAATATTCAAAACACCAATAGTAATAAATAAAAAACAAAAATATATAAAAAAAAATCATTAACATGACAGATTAACGAAAGAAAGCAATAGCATCAGTTACCACAAATGCAACAATTAGTAGTTGACATATTTTTTACAGTTTATATCGGAAAATAATCATTTAATAATTAAACAAAAACCTGAAAAAGCAAAAACAAAAAAATGTTTAAATTTTTGTAGTAAATTTCTTTTTCTAATTTGACAACTCGACAAAACATATAAATCACTAAAATATAAGTAGTAAAAGTAATAATTACAAAAAAATATATATAACTGCCGTATGCTAGAAACAAACTACGAAACACGTTAATGCCTAATAATTGTGAGAAAAACCAAGCCGAAGACATGTATGCGTACCATGAAATTAAATTTTAATCAACAAAAATAGCAAACCAACGTAATAAACGGGAAATAAACTGCGAACGGCGAAAACATTTGTTTTAATTTTTGTAATTTGCTTCGTATATTCAGCCACTATCCCCGGCCACTACTTCTATAACATTTTTACTGTGGAAACAAACGCATTAAAATAAATAATAGCCACTCCGATAACAGCTGCGTCGACAACAAAAGTAGCGAAACATATTCATGTCGCATATTTATGTTGAAGTTAAAAAATACTTTCATAAATGTTAAGAGCGCTCGAATCAGCTGATTCAGCGGAACTTAACGGAATTTTTTTAAATTTGCTGCCAGCTGTCGCTCTACATTTCTTATTTAATTTCATGAAAAGAATCAACCACAAGTGCTTCTTCTTGATTTCGCGCAGTGGCATGGTTCTTTGACGTCATCCAACACTGAAGTACACTCAGCAGTGCGGCCAAGTTAAGGCAAATGTCCAAGAATGCATACCGTCGCTTAGTAGGAACGAGATAACTTATCTGCGTTACTGTTCTGATGCATGTGCAGTAATTTTAAACCGGCGTGTCAGCACTGATAATACTATACATCGTACAATCTGATAAATCTATATAAAAACATAACAAAATAAAGTATGGAAGCTAACAACGATGCAATACCTACGCCTAAGGAGGATACCAACATCAGCAATGGCTACAGCACAGAGGACAATTACGAGGGTTTTACTTCGACTTCAGCGCAACTTGAAGTTGAGACACGCAAATTGCTACTACGCGTACTTAAAATGGATGGTGCCACAATGATATTTATAAGCAACATTGAACCCGAATGTCTTGATGAAATGGCCGTGGCCATGCCGCAGCGTCATAATCCAAATTGCATATCTACTACATTACTCGGCGAACCGTCAAGTGATTCGCAGAATTTGGCTGAAAAACTAAGCAAACGCTTCAAACGCCAATTCTATGTCAGTCTAAACGTGGGACGTATGGATGCGCTTACAGCGCCAATCTTTGAGCGCGCGCTTTCTGAATATATAAGCAAGCATCAAAAGCAGTTTGCTTGAACAACTGTAATACATTGTATTAAGAACAAAAAAAAACGAAACAAAATATATGCATATGCATAAATAAAACATTGTCTAAAATACAACACGTCGTGGTGGGTCATCATCATCATCATTGGCGCCTATTTTTACATGCCCTTTGGCGTCTATTTATGTGTCGACGGTTGCACCCAATATTAGCGTGCGACCCCACGCGTGCAGGCTGTTGCAGGTCGTGCGACGGCTGCAATCTTAATTGGAGCATTTGCGAGTACACAGTGCACAAGTAAACGCAGTTAAGGTCGCCAAAAAATATTATTTATTTTTTTTTTGCTTCAAAGCAAACGTGTGACTTCTTAGTTAAGTAGTGTTATTTATTAAAAAGTTTTTTTGTAATCAATAAACAAAAGTTTTACACAACAACATCTATGTTGCGCATGGTAAAGTTTGTGAGTCTTTCTTGCAGTAAGTTTAATGTTAATGGTCACGTACTTACTGTTTATCAAATCATTACCAAATAATCTAAGTGCGCGTAGTACTTATCAGTCATGCAGTGACGCTTCCTAAGCGGCATATCCAAACCGTAGATTGCATGGCAACATATTGGATAAGTGTATTTCAGTTGGCTTAAAGATTTAAAGCCCGGAGCGTAACTGGGTTGTTTTTCGTTAACCAATAATGCTGGCTGAACTTACAACATCTAACGGAAACATTCTAATAAGCAGACAAAGTGAAATGGTCCGTGAAGTAATTACTTCAGGGTGACACTATTTATGATTTATAGTACCCCTAAAGCAGGCCAAGTTCGAAACACACTAACGAGACGTGAAATAGTCATCGAGTAACTAATATATGAACCATAAAATTGTTAATGGCAAGTCTAGACGAGATATTGTCGATGTCAATGTCTCTAGGTGGGAAGTTTTTGGTTCCTTTGCTATTCTATAGATACCCACAGCTAAGAAGAAATCACACTTACAACACGTGAACGAACAACGATATAATCGACTGATATATGAACCGCAAGGCAGGTAAACCTATGAAGTCTAGACGAGATATTGACAATGGAAAATTAATTTTAGCGCAAACCATTATAACAAAAAAAAAAGTAAAAAAGTTTAAATATAGTAACAAATTGTACAAAGTATTTGTTGTTGTTAAATTTATTTAGGTTTAGTAGTTTTTTTTTTGGTGCCAGCAGACGGTCTTGTGATTTGGACTGATAGTGCTTCGCACACTTCGTTTCAATAATTTGGCGCAGGCAAAAAGGAAACTGCACTGCAGAAGTTATCGCAATACTTACTGTTAAAGCGGGCGGATTGATAATAAGGTAGCAGATCTCAATTTCATGTCATAAAACATATAGTCTGGCGCATTAGCAATAGCATACATTGTCAGGCCAAATGATGGCAGTCGCGTCGCTTGGACTTTGCACGTCTAGCTCACTGTCAACTTGCTGCTGCTGCCAGCCAGCCAGCGGCTAGTAGACACAGTCAATGCCGGCCGCCTTTGGCGCGTATCAGTAATGGCGGCGGCGCACATTGTAGGTGGCGATAAAAATGCGTTTCACAAGCAAACATTATTGCCGCCGCCGACGCATAAATCGCATGGACAGCTCTACACAGACGCGTTCATGGACAGACACAACGAATTGTTCATTGTACGAATTCACTGGAATTGCTCATTTTTAAATATTAAAATAAAAAACAGAGATTAACTAAATATATACATACGTATACCATATACATATGTATACATATAAGCAACTCCATATGAGACCCCTAGGATTGACTTTTTGGCCTTCAACGCAGTCGCTGCCTTTGGACGCGTGCGCCTTAAAACATTTCACCGACTTATCGCATGGCGTCTTACGACACCTCCGGCAGACTAACATCACGTTAAATGGCCGTTATCACGCGAGCACACTGTCAATTTTGATAGCCATAGCACCCAAGTACACACACCACCAGTTCAAACCGGTACTGTGTTTTGGTTTCGAAAAAGTGACGAGCACTTGAGGGCGATTATTTGATTTTCTTAATACACATCTGTGTACCGTGATTGTGTACTTACATACATACAGAGAGACAGACAGACAGACAGATAGACAGACACACAAAGTCGTATAACATATATATAGTATAAGTACAGTTTGTTTACTTAATGAGTACATTTTGTAGGGCATAGTGAAAAATCGGAATTCGCGTAATATGTGCTTACATACATACATATGTATATGTATGTAAGTAAGAATATGCACACCCGGCTGGTATAACTGATTGCACATACAATAGGAGCATTATCAGCAATGGGATTACACAAAGTTCAGTACGTAGTACAACGCCAGTAAAATCGGCATTCTTGTATTTTTATTGACATACTATTTGATATACGACTTTATAATAATTTAGGCAATAATGCACAATCAAATAAATTTTAATAGGACAAGCACTTACCTGTATTCTGAGTTTCGAGAACGGAGCCTAAAATGTTTCCAAGGCTTTGTATTCCTGTCATTGGCAATTACGCTTTAGTGTTACAAAACAAATATTATTTCTACACTCCATTCGTTACCTAAGGGTTCTAGAAGAATTCCTACTTAAAATCTGCCTCCTGATTTGTCAATATTTTCGTTCACGGCGCAACTTGCGAAATCCATGTTAAAGATGCATAAAGCACTTAATTACACTTATTCGAAGAGTACGACCTTATTTTCGAGCCGCAATTTCAAAGATTGCCTGTTTATTCTTTTTCACAGCTCATCTTTGTCACTCTGCAGTTTTTACGCGGAGGAGAATCCTCATGGTCACCATCTTTGGCAGTGTGACACTTTAACTCACTAAACCTACCTCCGCATCGACGCCCCTATTTAACCCTGCGGCACCACTTCCTGTCATCACTTTGCATTTATTGACGATCATTTGTAGTTTTGCTTTTAAGTATGAGTGAATGTGCTTTCAAGTATGGTAGATGTTGAAGACACACATTGTCCTAATGATAAATGTATGTACATGTGTATATGTATGCCTGCATGCATATGTTTGTATAGTTGTCCTATTAAAATGTTCCATTACCCGAACTTTCGATGAAATAGGAGGCAAGCCTTGGTGCACCTTGGTGTGAAAAATTTATTGGTCACACATTACAACTTTTTTTAGTGTTCTTTTTTGGTTATTTGATTCGAGGATTATAATAATTCATCTAACCTATTGAAAAAAATAACAAAACAAGAAAACATCAGCAGAAGCGACTCCAGTGCGGAAGTGAGCCGTCTTCATCGCTTTTTAGGCGTGTCTTTACACTGCTTATCATCTATTGGCTCATTAGCGCCTTAAAAGTCAAGGCCTAAATACTCGCAATCACATGTGTTTATTTTTCATGCATGTGTCTGGCTGTCTCACAAAAACCATACGGAACTTTTAAAGAACATATCATCATTCTTTTGTCAACTCACCAATATTTGCTGCTTAAGTCGATATCTGCGCATAGTCTGATATTTTGAATCTTTCTTTGTAAACAGAGTTATTTGCTTAGCAAAGTGCTGGAGCTCGCTTACCTGTCTAGACATTATATAATGGCTGCTACAAAAATGTTCCCAAAGACTGTCGGACACATCTAATGACGTACGCATCACTTCCATCTGTTAATAAACAAGAAATCGGATGCAAATAAACAACAAATTGGAGCTCTATATCTACAAATGTATGTATGTACGTAGACTATATGAATATTTTTGTTTCTGAAAATATATGTTTCAATAAACATGATTATACATACATATGTACATAAACTTTCCTATAGACACACATACAAATACATATGTATTCTGCACAACAAACTTTTTGAAACCAAATTTAATTCGCTAATTAGTTTGATGTGCTTTTGTCGTTTTTGTAAAAAACTTTAAGTATGAGGCAAAAAATGTCAACGAGTGGATTTTAATAATTATACGCCAGAATGTGAAGATCTGTACGATCTAATCAGGTGCATATATAACGAACTTTTCGACCAATTTTTTCCAATTTATTTATTTTTTTCTTCCATTTTTTAATGTCTTTGAAACAAATTATTAAATTATAATTAACAATTTATCAGGCCATCGAAAATATTAACACAGTGAACGCTCGAAAACGTGACTATTCGATTACGTATACTACTTTGAAAAGTGAAAAGCCATTTTGTTCCATATACTCTCGAAAAGATGGAAAAATCAAAAAATTCGATATACTTCGCATATTTACACATAAACAATTAATTACGTTATATGTTTGATGTCCTTCCAAACTTCAGAAATCTCTTATGTTTGTATGTATCGGGTATGTTGCTCTCCTGAAAATATGCTATGCATTTTGCATTCACAATTTGGTTCATTAATTTCTTCTTTCGAGTGCTTTCGAGCGTTCACTGTATTGATGATATTTGCACAATTTTTTTTTGAATCTAGCATTTCGAAATTCTATAAATTTGTTTCTGTATATTTGAACTTCTTTAAGGTGAATAAATCGAAAAAAAAATAAATATGGCACATGATTTCTACAAATCGAGTTATTCGGAGTTATGTTGCAAAATTTAAGCATAAAGTATAATCCTGTGTCACTATCACAGGAGAATATTTACGCAACTGATTCATCAAATGCAGACCCATGGATTGCATTAATCATATAACAGAAGTCTGTGAATTGAACGTAGTATAATCAACAAAAGCAAAATGTTTTTTGAAAGCTGGTTTTAGTCATTCACACATGGGAACTGGAGGATGGCATACCTCAAATTTTTTTGACTCTCGTGATGATGACACAAATCAGCTAAAAACTGACTAAGAATTGACTAAAGACAAACAGTGACACATTGCGAAAAAAAAAAATGGAAAATCTCTTTTTGATTGAAATAATGGGGGAAAACCCATTCAATGCCACAAAAACCTTAATATATTAACAAACGGTCTTTGTCTGTCCCTGCTTTTATTGACAGTTTTAAATTTTTTGGCTAAGCGTTACTGAAATTAGCATTTATACCTGCAGTTAGGCTTTTTTTTATGAAATTTATTGAAAGATGTTAGAAAAGCTCAATGAACTCTAAACCCGTGCATATTACTTATTTTGTAGCGTTGCTTGGTTGATTTTTTTTAATAAAAGTTTGGAGAACATTTGATAGGAGTACTGTACTGTGCTGTATTAATATTAGTGAAGAAATACGACTCAGAAAGGGAAACATTGTTAGCTTATACCTAATCATTTGCACAATGTCTATGCATGGCCAATAAATCTAACCTCTTACCAAAAATGTTCGTATATGCATTCATGAAGAAATGTACGAGTTTATTTATAACTGTAAAAAAGTTATCGGCAGACTTATATAAAAAATCAGTGAGTGATTCATTGCCTCATCGCCGCCTGTTGCCATACATAAGTAGCTGGCTGCACAACAGAGCCAGTCAGGGCAGAGCGTGCTCTCACTGCTTGATTGATGATAATTTCCAGCAACGAGTCATTAGCCACACTGTGAGCCATCGTTAATACATATGAGTACACAATATTCGTGCGCAATTTGCGCTGCCACCTTTTCAAAATGAAAAACGTAATAATGACAAACGGAAAAAAAAAAAAAAAAGAAAAGCAAACGAATAAGATTTCAATTCAATGAAAAGTAAACACAGACGTTTGTTTGATAACAAGAGTCACAATTACGCTGAGCAAAGATTCTCCAAAATTCGTGCAAAGGAAAGCACACTAATGAAGGAACAAAAACACACGGGGAACATGTGGTACGATAACGGCGTTATCAGGCACACGTAACAGTAATTTCAGACAGCAGACAGCCGCGTCTCGGCGTCTCACCTTGCACGCAACCGACCCAGCCTAACAAAATCACTTATAATGTGATGCCAAAATGCTGCGGTACGAAGTACACACAAAGCGAGAGATATTGCTTGCCCCCCAAGAGTTTGGCGGCGACGTCGTCGTCGTCGCCGACGTTGTCGTTGTTGACACTGTTGTTGTCTTGTTGTTGCTTTTCGCAATATTTGTATATTGTTGTTGTTGTTATTGTTATTGTTGTTCTTGTTTTTATATTGACCATTGAACAGCGCTCAGAAGACAGACGTCGTCTGTGTATAAAATACCGCAACAATGCGCTGCGCTGCGCTGCTCTGATAAGGCGTACGTACAGTGCATTATAATACAAACGCGTATACGCGAAATTCAAGCAGACACGAGTTTACACTCACGTACTGAGTGAGCGGCTCGTGTGTGACTTACGGCTTTGTCTGCAATGAAACCAGAACGTACCAGAGTGCGATGATATTTTCTTATTTTTTTTTTATTAATATACCGCTGCCACATGCAGACATAATTTGTTTTCATGCGAGCATGCCTATATATACATGCGTACATATATATATATATATATATGTATATATGTATGTATTTGGTTATTTTTGGCAAAAGTAAACCACTAATTTGTTGCTCGTTTTGGTTTTGGAGCACTTGCGGTCGATTTAATGGCTCACACCGCTACGCGTGCGCCCCCGCTGCTCTGTCTGCTTGCGGAACAGCCTTCGCTGATAACGTGCGCTTATCGCGAATCGGCTTTCAATATTATACGTATGCGCGCCTACAGCTGGCTTCATTCGTTCAGAAATCGCATAAGCGTACGCTACAACTTATTGAACAAAAAAAAACAAAAAAAAAAAAGAATAAAAAAAAAAAAGCAGTAAAAATAGAAGAAACCCAGACTAAACAGACTAAAACCTTCAAAAAGAACAAAAACAAAAATAGTTTAACAAACATTTAGCACCTGTAAATCTGTAAAATGGAAGTACAAAGCAATCACATTTTCTCTAGCGGCAACACTTACGAGCCAAACTATTACACACCGTACAATACGCCGCCGTATATAGGCACGTATCAGCAGCACTGGCTGGGCGAGCACACGTTAGCCGTGGATAATGCCAACCACATACAACAGATGCAGCATATAAGATTCCCAACGCCGCCGATAACACCACCGCGCTATGCACAGTATGGCAACGGCGGTGACGCTCTGCAGTCAGTCCCAAATCGTCGCACACAAACGGTCATCATGAAAGTTGGACATGGCGAACGCAGCGCTCAAGTTGTGCGCGCCGATCTCTATGCCCTCGATGAGCAAAAATTGTCTGACAGCAGCGAGAGCGCCGCCGCGTCACCCAGCACAGATTTCATTTGCAATTGGTTGCAGTGTGGCAGGTAAGATGCGACAAACCCAACTTTGCATTTGTGCCTACGTTGCTAATTGATCAAATATTCTTCATTTAGATATTTCGATACCTTGGAGGCGCTTGCGCAGCACGTTACCCAGGAACATGCAATTGCCTCGCTGCACGATGGCCTCTACTATTGCCGCTGGCGCGGATGTCAGCGCAGCGAGCGCGGCTTCAATGCGCGCTACAAGATGCTTGTGCATGTGCGTACTCACACCAAGGAGAAGCCGCATCAGTGTCAATTGTGCGAGAAATCGTTTTCGCGTGCCGAGAATCTCAAAATTCACATTCGTTCACATTCCGGCGAGAAACCAT
>JBAMBQ010004899.1:0-108251 GCA_037044495.1 Stegana nigrithorax
TTTACTGTTAAAGCAGTCAGTCTCCTTGTTTTCTGATCTTAAAATTTTTTATAACTCGTATTCAGTTTTATGAAATTCTTCACATTGTTTGGTCTGATGAGCATTTCACTTACCCTTTACCGTGAAAATTAAATTTTTTTTGTATGCAAAAATAAGATATTTGACAACAAAATGATAATTAGAAAAAAAAATGTTGGTTTTATTTTAATTTAGTATTTTTTATTCTCTCGAATTTATTGCAATTTTGAAATACATCATTTGCTTTTCGTATTTGTTGTTGTTTATATATATATGTGTATATATACATATGTATATATTATTTGTTTTTTTTTTTTACAATAATTTATTTTGCTTAGAATTCTACGTAGCCTTTGCTTTTGGGGGAAAAAAAATCATTTGACTTTACTAAATTCATTTTAGACATACATGTATATATATATATATAAATATTTTGTGTGTTTGTGTTTTTACTTTAAATTATTATTTTTTTGTATTATATTTATTTATTTTATAAGTTGATATCCAGCATTTTGTATGCTCACGAAAAAAAAAAAAAAAAAACTTAATTGCTATTCATAGTTCACTTGCTTTTGTCATAATAATTAGTTATTTCTCATTATTTTTATTTTGCTTGCTATTATTTCGTTTATCTAAATTCTAATATAGTCTCTCTTTTGCTGCGTTTACTGTACTAAAAATACGCTACAAAAAAAAAATCATGTTACACCCAAAAAAAAAACAAAAAAAATATTTTAAACACAATTTTAAGCTTTACTTACACTAAAAAAACAAAACCTACAAATTATTTAGGACACATCACAAAAAGTCAAAACTAAGAAAAAAAAGCATTCGACAAAAAAAAATTAACGCTAAAAGCCATTAAACAAAAGTTTTACGTTGTTGCGTTGATACGTGCGACGGCAGACAGCAGCAGGTACATTGTTCGAGTTGAGCCACTTTTAATTGACAATGCAATAGCAACGTGTCGACACGAATACGTGAGCATGTAGTACACACATGCATGTGTCTGTATGTATGTATGTATGTATGTATGTGTGGCGGGCCGTGCAAATTTTTTGTCACTTGTCAGTGTGTGGATCTCACAGACAGATTGTACGAGTATGTGATGTTGCAAGTGAAAAATGTAAAATTTGAAGCAACTTACTCAATTCACACCACTTTGTTATGCGCTCTCTTACTCTTACTAAAAAGAACGTGCAAGCAAGATGAGGCAAATTGTTAGTGCAACTCTCTTACTCTACAATTTTTGCGCTCTTTAACCAACGCGTTTCCACTCCGCTCCGCACTGCGCACTCCACACTCATCACTTGATAGTTGACGTCGCAATGCTCGAGTTGAGTGGCAAAATGGTGATCATTATTATTGTTGTTGGTTTACCGCGTCGTTTGCTATTGTTATTGCTATTGTTGTTGTTGTTTTTGTGGTGCATATTATAATTATTATTCTTATGTAGAACATTGTTTTCAATAACCACAATAGGCCAACATTAACGGCAATTACAACAAAAAACAATAACAAAGGCAACGTTGTAAATCACAAACAAAAAACAAAAAAAAAACGCAAAGGAAGTGCACGCTCTTATATGTGTATACATGCGTGTGTATGTATGTGTTATGCAGTTGCAGGGGTATACTGTCGTTTCTATAATATTTTAGTGGCATTTAAAAGATATGCGCCCAATGTTATCTCACTCACTCGCACGCACTCACGCACGCACACCATGCAGCAACACCTTTGACCAACGATCCTGCATACTACGACAAGTGCATCGCTATACAAATTTTGAATTGTATATCGGCTGCCTCAGCTATGTTTGTCGATTCCGCGCACGCACGTCGCACGCATCTCACACCACCATAGGCCACGCCCACCGCCCTACCGACAAAGGATGACACACTCACGTGTTGTTGAACAGCAACGATTCAATGCTGAAAGGATTGCTGCGCCGTATGCTAATCGGCGATGTCTGGTGCACCAGATTCGCACTGGCCGTGTTTTGCAGGTTCAACTGAAAGTTGCTTAGCTTCGTTTTCGTTGTCGGGAACAGCAGCGACTTCTGCGGCGAAGCACTCAAACTGATATTGTCGCTGTCATCCTGATCACCGCCACCAGTGCCGCCACTCGCCAATATCTCGTGCTCATCCTGCGCAGACTGTATCTGACTGGGCAAGTTGGCCGCGTTTGCGCCAAGGAACCCAGCAAAGGTGCCACCAACAGCTGACAGGCCAGTGCCACCGCCACTGGCACCACCGATGCCATTAGTAAGCGTATCGCCGCCGTGTGGACTGCCACAGCCGCCGTCCGAGCTGAGCCCCGAGAAACCGGCAATCGCCTGTCGATTCGGACTCTGCAATGCAATCGATGAGCCGGCGTCGTCTGCCTCGTCGTCGCTGTCTGTGCCGCCCACAACGTCGATTTGTATGCCATCATCTTCCAGATCGGAATCGGAGAAGGTGCCATTGGCCTTATGCTGTGATATGTATTCGGCCTTGAGTGCCTCAAGATCAACAGTGATGCCCTTCGCCTGCAATTTGCGCGCCTGCCGATCAATGGCCTTGGCGAGCTTTTTGCGTCGTCGCGCGCTGTGACAATGAAACAACACGGAATCAGAATCGGAAACGAAATGAAGCATACGCCAAACAAAAATATTATTCAGAATAGCAAAGAAATAATGCTTTTATAGATTCAACACAATGAGTGAGTGAATGTGAGAGACAAAAAGACGAAGGATTAAATTAACTTACCGTTCCTTTGCCTTGAGCTCATTTGGCGGAATTGGTTCACCGGAACACGTCTGCGGCTGTGCATTATGCGCCGGCCGACCAGGTCCCTTCTTGGTGTGCTCACGCTTTCGCACTTTTGCACGTCGATTCTGGAACCATACCTATCTGGAACAAAGCGTATAAATTTCAGAAAAGCGAAATCATAGTAGGCTTACACATCTAAATAGCAAGAGACTTCACTACCCTACATGACACTTTGCACAACAAGAACTTACACCAAAAAAAAAAAAACGCAAACTTTTATTCGCCTTGGCTAAAAAGAGCTTAGCTGCTTAGCCTGTTATCAGTGCGTCATCATGATAATGGGTAAGGGTATACTTGTATTTTCCTAAAAAATTTCTTGAGCAGTAATCCGGTATCCTATTTCTTTCTTTTAAATTTTTTTGTACTTCCCTAGTTTATGTTTTTGTATGTTGACCACATTTGCTTTGCGCTTCTTATCAGCTGTTTTTTATTTCTATTTGTGCTTAGCCAAAACAAAAGAAAGTTTCAGGCTCCGACTTACAAAAAATAAAATTGATTTCATAATCAAATGCATATGGTTTGCGGTATTTTTATTTTTTAGAACACAATGCACACATCGTGTAAAAACTTATAATTTTGATTTTATATTTTTTCGTGTCAAAACAAAATCCTATTATCAATATATCCTAAAGAACTACTGATATGCATATTATATATGGCGCCGGGTATTGTAAACATATTCTGTAACTATAAATCTAACATGTAGCATATGCTCATGCAATTGAAACTAAACTCACCGCAACACGACTCTCCTTGAGATCCAGCCGCATGGCCAGTGCCTCACGCATGAATATATCCGGATAGTGACTTGCCGAGAAGGCACGCTCCAGCTCCTCCAGCTGCCATGAATTAAAGTTAGTGCGTGAGCGTCGACGCTTTGCAGCATTACTGTCCTCATCGCCATCGCCGGGAAAACCTGCAGGCGACATGAAAATGTACAATGTATATGTTATTTTTTACAAGGCTTATTTAAGTTTTGTTCAAAGTAAATTTAATAAAACATTGGCGTGTCGCGATTTGTTCTCATTTCGGGTTGCTCCAAATTCGTACGTATAGAAAAACAAAATTTTAGTTGCCCTAATTAAAAATAATTATAACATATTTTAGACATTGCCACCACCCGCAAAAAAAAACAAAAAAAGGACCGAAAACTACAGCACAACTGGCAGCAGCACACACATGGGAATCAGCCTGCGTCTGCTGCCGGCAGCTACCACCGCCAGCACACAAGCGAGAACAGAACGAATGCGTGTGAGTGTGAGTGTGAGTGACGGTGTTATATGCAAAAGCCTATAATTATAACTTGAAATACTATTTAAATTAACTAAGCAAAAGCAAAATGCGCATAAATATTCATAATCATATATTTCAATTAATTGTACAACATCACCAACAACAACAACAACAATAACAACAACAGCTACATCAACAGCCAACGTAATGAAATATGCATGTATAAATGTACAATGTAAAATATGCAAACAATATACCATGCCAAATGCTGCAAGTGAACGCAAATGAGACAACGTGCATGGTGCACGCATTGTTTGTTAGTCAAAAAAAAAAGAAACAGCAAAAACAACAAAAACAATAAAAAAAAATGTAAAACAATTTATTGTAAATGCTTTACTCCGCGCGCTCGCACACTCTCACGCGCAGCTCACATATTTCGCTCACCGTTAGCTGCATACATACAAATTGGCCACATATCGACTCTTAGCAACAACACAACAGGCAGCAGGCGAAGAGAGAGAGAGAGAGAGAGCTATTAATCATATTAGCACAGTTCTTAGCTGCCCTAATATACGCTCTACTTTGAGCGTCTCCTTAAACGGCACGCCCACAAAAAAACAACAGCATTACACTAATACATATTGCTATTAGCAGCATGGCTAATAGCCAACGGGCGTAACTCCACAAGTGCATATGCAGACGTAGCTGGCAGTGTAGCTGGCTCATTCTGCCAGTCGCCAGTGGCTGGTAAGTAATCGGAATCGTAATCGTAATCGACGTATACGTTTGCTAGTCGCTAATTTATCAAATTAACGGCGATCAAGCACAACGCCTATCGCTTTGCTGTTCTTATTGTTATTGTTTTTGTTGTAGATTTTACCCCCTTTTAACTTCTTTTATTGTTTTTTTTTGTTTTTTTTCGTTTATATTTTCTATTTCGTTAACGTTTCATATGCATGCTATTTCCCTAAACCATACCAACTCGATCTCGACTTCACACACACACACACACACACACAAACTACCCAGTGACGAAAATTTAGCCATGCCGTCGCTCTCATGTCCGTCGCGGAAACTGTATTACCAGACCAAGAACACTCGATTTCGTGTTGGTTTGTGCATAGGCAGCACAGCGGCGCCTAAAATAATATACACGCTTATGCGCCACTGTACATGTATGCGTGGTGAACTGGTTTCGTTCTGTTTTGTTTGTCCGTTGCACGTTGCGCTGCGCTTGACTGTGCGTTTTAATAACTCAATGAGCGCGCGCAAATACGTTAACTTAATAGAGACATTAAGCGCAAAGCAAAAAAAACAACAACAGAGCAACAACAATCCAAGGCATATGCATGTACATTTATACTCGTATGTACATATGTATGTATGTTTATGTTTGTGCGCTAGTCAATTGCTGACTTTGTTCGCTATGTTGCCTTTCATGCCGGCCGCTGGCCGCCGCCTCTTTGAGTTCCGCTGTTGCATGCACGCCTGAGACTTATAAATAATCATATTCATAATTAATAAGCATAAACCGCAGAGCCACAATGACTTACGCACCAACCTGAACCTAAATGGCAAAGCGAGCGTTTTGCTGCGTAGTAGATTGGGTCTGATGAAGTTGTTTTCGGTTTTGCTGCGATTTCTTGGGTTGTGGCAATTTAAATGGTTTCACAAAAAAAAACAAAAAAAAAAAACAGAAAATGTCATATAAATAATGGCACAGTCGAAATGCATTTCCAAGTGCACACGTCATAATGCATGGAAACGTGTGTTTGTTTTTGTGTTCGCAGTTGTTGTTATTGTTGTTGTTGTTTGTGTCGGTCGTGTGCACAAATGCAAAATGCGAGTAATTGAAATTTATTATGATTATTGCGCGAGGCGCGCGAAATATTCATCGTAGTCGTCGTTGTCGCACGACACGGCACGACACGACACGACACGACATACATAGGAATGCAATCAGCAATAGCAACAAAAATAATATTATTATTAATAATAACAACAACAACAACAACAAACACATGATTATATGTGACTGCAGCAGCAGCAACTCGCAGGCGCCGCTCATGCATTTTAATGGCTGCAGTTTTTCTTGTTTGCTTTTAGTCATGCATGCATCTGACTCGCATGCACCGAACCCGAGTCCCGTGTACTGTAATCACAGCAGTAAACGCACCCGCCGACAATTGACAACAGTAGCCATGCATGCATGCATACTCATGTATGACACCTGGTCACAGCCATTCCCAGTTCAGCCCCCAAAGTACCGCTATATTAGAGCAAGTGCATCCAGATGCATACATACCCATGCACATATGTATGTACTATGTATGTCACTGCAGCTATCACATACAGACAGACATACAGTTCCACATGTCTTATCCGCTCTGTGCTGCAGGCCTAAATGTCTGTCCATGTGAGGCACGCTTATGCTATATGGTCTTAACCAAACTGATTTTAGATTGTATGCTAGCAGAGGTATATGGTCATCCTAGAACACAAAGTCTACTCTACATTTTATATTATTTTAAAATGATAACTTATGTTTACAATGTGAATCATTAATAGCAAGGTAAAAAGAGTCGCCTGAGTAATCAAGTAATTCTAATTTTCGGTTAAGATGTTCTTAGCAAATCTAGACTAAAGACCTCGGGCTAATTTTAGCGAAAATATTAACAATCTTGAAAAGAGCTTCTAAATTTTGGAGATTTACATATGTATATTGAAAATGGCGCAAGAAATCCTTGCTGTAATATCAGAACATAATGTACTGGATGTGTGCAAACAAATTCGACACGTTCAAACTAACTTCAACAAATCGAACTGGAAGTAAATTTAATGAATCACTTGAGCACACACAATGAACATTTCATGTATGTATTTATGCACGCATTTTATAGCTGCTCTGCACGCAACAGACGATGGATACAGCATGTTGAAATAACGGAACCAAGCTGATTGGGAAGTTTCGCGGAACGACAACTGCAGGCGCTGCTGAAAATTGCTCAAAGTGTAAAAACACAACAGTTGCTTTATATTAGATAGAGCTGCTGCGGATCACAAAAGTTCTTAAAAGTCTAAATGAAAACAGAATCTTCTACACGTGTAACTACAATGAGCATAGAACTCCTTGCTAGTTATCATTTCCCGGTGGTACCATTGCATTGGTACTTGGCAAAAAGATCCATATATAGGCACCAGGATTTGGGGCTCTAACCACAAACAAGTGTAGAGGTCAACACAGACAACGTTCTGATGTGTTCAATGTAAAAATATACAGGCAGGCACTAGAATTCGCATAAGCTAAGACTTTTCAACTTTGAAACCAAAATAAATGCCGGCCATTGCGGTATGCATCAGATTATATTGTTTGTATATATAATATATTCAGAGTAAAGAAATCCTGCAAACATGGCTTATGCGAAATGGTTGGCATCTCTGCTATACTTTGTGTATTTTTTATTTTGCTTTCGTCAAATGCTACATGCCGCGCATAACCAATGTCGCATGACCGAGTCAGCCATAACCAGCGCCGCAAAGTAGGCAACAAACAAAAAGCCAACTTCAAATGCATGCATGACAAAACGCACACGGGCGACCTGAGAGCCGAGCTGAGCCCCCTGAGATTTAGGTCTGCTTTTTGTAAAAAAAAAACAAATTGTCTCAGCTTATGCGGCGATCAGGCACAATTGATGCTTAATTGCGTGTGTTAGGTTTGCTTTTTTTATTTTTGTTTTTTTTTTATTTATTTGCAAAATTTTGCGCAGCATGCAGACAAACGTTTTATGTGAACGGCACAAGTTATTGTGTTTCACTTTCAAAGCTTTGCGTATCAGAAATTACAAAAGTAATAGATACTTTTAAAAATTAAATAATTTACCCGTAGCAAAAAACAAAAAATTTCAATGTTATCATCATTAGTAATTTAATTTGTTCGTATTGTTAATATTTCTTCTTCTTCTTTTCTGCAACGGCTTACACATGGGCGTGCCATTATTAAGGCAGCCAAGCAACGCAGCAACAGCAGAGCGCCAAAAGTCATTTCCGCTATGTACGTCTTTAGGGCAAACGGCGGCGGAAGTTCATTTTAAATTCATGACAAACGACAACGACGTCGTCAACGATGAGAGTAGCAAGTGACAAAACAAAATGGCGGCAGCACAATCAAAAACAAAAAGACTTGCAATGAAATCCGCAAACGTAAATGTACGCGCGGCAACAACAACAACTACAACAACATCAACAACAGCAACAACATCAGCAACAGCAGCAATAGCCACAGCAAAAATATTGCATGATAAATGATTTCGATCATTTTATGACAGTTTTTTCATTTCCGGCTTGAAGTGTTTTGTTTTTTGTTTTTTTTTTCTCTTGCTGTTGCTGCTGCTCCTTCTTCTTCTTCTGCTACTTCTACGCTTGTACAACTTCATTTATTTTATCTACGACTTCAGAGTCTCCTTCTTCGCCTCTGTGTTTTTGTCGTCGCAGCGCGCGTCACCTTTGACTTGTGCGCCATTTAAAATGCAGGTGACGAACGGTAAATCAACGTTCGCATGTACGTACGCGTACACATGATGAATGATGGATTGTGCGAGCAAACGCACGACTACATTCGTGCTCTCATGCACACATACATACATACATACACACATATGCACACACACACACATACACAAAGTAATAGATCGCACGTACAACAACACACAGTGGCACTGTCAGATGATGGTGGTGGCGGACTCGCTAAATGTGCGAACCAGTCGGCTTGGCGGCAGCAGCAGAAAAAGCAACAACAAAGCCGAAAAATGAAAACGAATTCAACAACAATTTTTGAACATATCTTATGTTATTGATGTTGTTGTTGTTTTTGCCTATGCGCGCTTGCAGAAATGATTAATGAGCAAATAAGCAAAAGTAAGACACCAAAAAAGAAGCAGCAGCATCAACAAAAAAAAATTAAAAAACCAACGACAAAAAAAAAATAGATATAGGAAGAAAAAACGCATATGTGTGCTGCCAGCCGCACTGCCGCCGCACCCCGGCCACTCGTGCGACTTGTCATGACTCGGCTTGACTTGGCGGCTTCACTTGGCTTCACTTGGCTCTCACCAAGCTGGCGCGCCAACGCAAAAGCAAAGCGAAAATGCTTTTTGTATTAATTTTGGATTTTTTTCCTCTTTTTCTTTTTTTGTTTTTATTTCCATTATGTGCTTTGGCGTGTTTATCTGCAAATTATGATTTTTCATAAAGACATGTACGATATCGGCAACTGATTCGATCGCATCTGCAACAGACAGCAACAAAATGAAACTAAATGAAATTAATAATTATAAAAGAGCAACAAAAGCCAGCACCGCAACGCAAAAGAAATCAAAATCAAACTAATTATTATATAAGTACGCATATGTACTGTGCCAGTCATACAATTGGCAACTCCAGGCGTTTGCATGTGGGCTGCCTGCATTCTAGCTGCGATTGGGCGTAATAAGAAATTAAATGCATTTAACACAACACCCCGCAGCAATAACAGAAGCAGCAGCAGCAGCAGCAGCGCCTGGCTCTTGTGGCAAAGCAAAGTTGGCTGTGTGTTCTTGTAGGTGCACAACACAATCCACTTATGCCTATATGCAATTAATTGCACAAATACAAATACCAAATGCACATGCAAGCACCAACCCAGCCACCCCACGCACAAGAAAGCTAAATAGTAACAGAATAAGCGGCATAAGAAGTGATGGCCCTGGCACCACTCATTTGCAATTGACTCGTCGCAGCAGTTGTTTATAACCGATTACGCATGCATGAGTAGTCATCATCATTATCATCATCACCATCATCATAATCAACAAAATCATTTGTAATTGTCGTATTACAGCCGTTGCGGTGTCTAACTTGCACACTTACACACACACACACACACACACACACACACACACACACATACACACGCATACAAGCTAATTGGCATATTTAACCAATTTGCAATGAAATGACACGGAACCGAACCGCTGCCAACGAGCGTCAATGCACAGCGCCTGCAGAACCTCATACATTATTTAGCGAACTTCTTACTTACAGCAAGTCGAGATTCATAAAATAGTTATAAAATAAATAATAACACGGCTACTGCCCAAGCAAAGGTAGAATTTACATCCAAAGAACGTTCGAATCTAATTTCGAATGCGCCGCCAATCATGGAATTGACAAATGTATTCGAGTGCTGCCTTCAGCTCTTTTCACTCACATCATATAAGTGTATATTGTTCAATGGGAATCTTTCTTCAGTATTATAATAATATAATTTTCAAATATAATTTTCAAAAATTGTAAAATTGCGAATTATGGAGTTATAGGTCGAGTGTGTCTTAGCAATATCATAAAAAATGCAAGCAAAATGAATAAATAAATAAGAAAAAATAAATCAAGCGACAAAGTGCAATCAAAATTTAAAAATGTGGGAAACCATGTCACAACAGACCCTTCCTAATGGGATAAGAAGCCTTCTTCATCTGCCATTAAATGCATATCGAATCCTTGTCTTGTTAAAGATCACAAAATTGTCGCCGCTCTTCAACGGCACCCACACATGTACATATACATCAATGTGAGGAATCAGATTGGCTAGCGCATGTGTCCGGCTGATTTTACATCAATGCAATGCTGAATAAATTTTGCATTAGCTATGTTGATTATTTTATGTAGGCATTAGCAAAACTGCCAATTGATTGCCATGCCGCTGCTGCTGAATTATATAATTTGTGTTAGTTTCAAATAAAAATTCAAAATTTTTGTTTATCATTTCACCCAAAACAAAATACACACATTAACATAGGTTAACATATACTGTTCGATTAAGCGACAATAGTTATGCTAAATGAGCCTCACATCACTCGAACGTTTAGGCAATAAGCACAAAGGAGCGCAACGCATAGCCAGTGCAAGTCTTTGCCTTGCGGATGGGCAACTGCAAAGCATAAATCTATGACATCGTGCGGAGCCATGTAAATGTACCAATGCCGTCGCCATAATCATTTGTGGCTAACTCTAATTACATAATTTATTCATCAGAATTCCAATAATATAATTGCCTATCCTAAGTAGATCATTGATTGTTTGAATCAGAATCAGAATCTTAAGCATTACAGCTCAATGTAAGAATTTAGCTTTTAACAACTGTTTATCCGGTGTTCACCATACTGAGCGATCTCTTCGACCCCGTTTATAATGATCCTTTTTCGATTGTTGCTGGTGTTGTTGTCCCTTATGTTTTAAAGACAAATCAGATCAAAACCTGTCTTATCCTTACACTATTGACTAAGACCTCTTCTGCTTATCGCCGCATCTAAACGGCATTCTGTTTGCCAATATTGTTCCCGTCAAACAAGTTTATAAGTACAAACCGTATGTATACTTATGAATATAAAATTCTGATCGCTTGATCTATCTCAGAGCTTAACTTGGCTTTTCCAAAGCTTTATCAAAGCAACTGTCTCTGCAATTTATTGCAGTTTGAAAATGTTTAAAATACAAAACATCTTTTTAAAACTCATATGGTAATTGTATGAAATTACAGACTCCTGTTTCAAAGAATCTATTCGATTATGGTAGACAACCATAAATTTTTTTAAATATTGAAAAAAAAAAAACACAAATTCTATGTCAACATATGCCATATATTTTTCTTGAATAGTATCCAATAAAAACCAGAAATATCTAACGGTATGTCACTCGGTCTCGGTCAATTAAGTATGGATCTAACATTATGCTAAATGACAATATATAATTCGAAAATGTTAAATCACAACTCACTTCAAAAAAAAAGAATAAATAGCATGGAATTGTCAGCACCCAATAGCATACTTCTCAGGAAGAGGATGTTTGTCCTTTCAACACTATTAAATCATATTAGACATCAATCCAAATTCATGACAAAAAGTGTCTTCTTGTTAACTAATAAATGTAACATTTTTGGCAACTCTGTCCTTTACAGTTAAAATTGTTTCTTTGCGCTTTACACAGACTGAAATTTTACAATAAGGTTGAATATGACCGTCTGAATTGTGTGATTATGCCTTCCATAAAAATTCCCGAAATGCTTCATAAAAATATATGCATAACTGAATTTTGTTATTGACAATAAAAATTTCATGTAACATAAATATTGTTTTGCCATCAAACTGTTTATGCTATTTAAGCCAGAAATATTGACAAGAAATGTCATTTATAAGTGTTAAGCTAAGAGCCAATAAATCGGATTATCCGGTAACACTTAAAAAAGCCTGTGATAACGACCCATACAATGACTATATTTACTGTTTAGTGACTTACAAAATTAAAACAGTTAAACAAAATATTATAAACGATGTTATAAAATGCAAATCACATAATAATCTAATTTACTATACGAGACGGAGCCGATGATTGGCATTAGGTAATATAACTTAGTTTTAGACTTAGATATTAGAAACTTGGGAACTGCCCCAGCTGCTTATACAGACACCCACCCATAAGACAATGGATTACCCAATACGTCCACTATACTTATTGACAAAACGAAATCAGAAGAGAATGTAAAGCTGGCATTCTTTTACAGAATTTACAGAATGGATATCAAAGACCCAATGCAAAAAAAAAATAGTACACGTCACATTTGACATAGACTCGCTTTCTACATGATACTTGTCTAATAACAGTGCTTCTGGGTTTAGTGGGTGAGTGTACAAATAAGATTATGTTCAATATTTAATATACGAAAATCTATATTTATGTCTTTTTTCTAATTATTACATTATATGTTTTTATTATATATAAAGTGAATTGCCAAATATCTCGATCAGGCATCAATTGAGAACGACTAGACCGATTAAGCTGATTTTTTTTTGTGCTGTGATCCTAATTTGGAAGGAATAGGTTTGCATGAAATTTTCAATAAAAGAAGGGGCGGGGTCTCGCTCCCATATGTAAGAGAAAATCAAAATTCATCATATTCCTCAAACTATTTGATGCAGATTGATGCAATTTGGAAAATAGGCAAGGGGCACCGGATGAAATAAGATGTATATTAAAAGTGGTCAGTACCATGCCTACATATGTAAGAGAAAATCCAAATTCGTCATATTTTTAAAACTATTTGATGCAGATTGATCAAATTTGATACATTTGCAGATGACACTGAGGACATATGAAAGATTATAAAAATGGGCAGGATAACATTTGCCGGATCAGCTAATAATTCATATAAAATTGTCGTTACAAGGGAATATAGCAAAATACTAAGAGGGAAGAAAAACTATTCTGATACTAAGCCATCACAGACCACATACGAACTAATTATTTAGTAGACTATATTGGTACAGTAGACATTATGTATAACAGGAAATCGCAATGATAATATTTACACAAACAGGTCGGTAATTCATCAGAAAATACTAATATAGATTTTTAATATGATGAGCCCCATTTGTAGTTAGTATAATTTAAAGAGTATGAGTATGCATAGAAGTCGAAGGACACACATTGACAAGCATGTTGAGATATAAAATTTTAAGCCAAATTTAGAATTGAATTCATTATTCGGTCCGACATTATGTATTACTGCAGACAAGTAGCGAAACTACAGATTATACGGCGGTTCTTGAGTCAGTCTAGTTCGAGAGCCCAGCAGCCTGGAACCGCCTTTCCCACGGCAACGAAGTGCAAGGTATATACATGCATTTTATATTTTTTTCTAACTGATGCCAATGCCGAATCCCTTCATAGTCTTCTAATTCTAAGCGTCGGCGATACCAAGAATATAACACTGTAGTATGAGTTAAGCTTAGTTCTTCTCACGAATATCTTTTTTGTTATTTATCCAAACTTGTACGCAACTTGTACTGCTACTAAATGGGATGTGGGATATTTTGAATGATACGACCAAAGCCAACACAAATGCTATTACCATGCAGTAATCCTTGAAGACAAATAATAGCAACTTCGAGGTTAAAGATCGAACCGTTGTGGGTGCATGCCGCCTGCACTTGCATCAACCGCCGGATGTACACAAAGCCGAATCAGTTAGTCATTGAAACGAATAAATCCGTTAATTGAATGAGCGTGCAAGTTTTTCAATATTACAACGCGTTTGACCTCAGACAGCGGCTGAGCGCCGCGAATCCCGTACGTGCCCACCTTTGCACAGCACGGCGAGCAAATCAGAGACCACAACGCGTCAATTGATTAAAAAACACGCAAATTAATAAGAAAGAAAAAAAAAGAAAAATTATTCATCGCGAATCAGCGACAGACTTGAGATGCAATTGCTGCTGCTGCAGGGTAAGTTGTTTGCGATTTAAACTGTGAGCACACTCATTAATTTTTAATTAATCGTTACAAAAGATGAAATTGAATAAACATTGTAAATGTGTGTCAGAGTTGGGACTGGACACTGTAACGACTGTCACTGAGCAGCGTCACGAGATTAGCGCAAAGGCAAAAGCAAAAGCAAATGCACGTCATGCCGAGCTGATAGCCTCTTTGACTTCACGTGGAGCTATGTGACGTCTTTATGCTAGCAGACACCGACAGTCAACACGACACATTGTATAAATTAATTGAAAAACAAAACAAGAAGAACCAAAAAGGAAACCCTGCTTACCGCCATCCTCATTGGAGCCCTCGCTAGGCGGTCCCGCCGGCGGCAGATTCTGCCGATTGCCAATCATGAGGCGATGCTGTATTGTCGCAACGGTGGCCACCGCAGCCGCGGCAGTTGTTTGCACTGCCGACACATTGCGCATTGCCGCACTGAGTCCCGTTAGATTGGCGAAGGCATTGCTCGCATTGACGGCAACCATTTGCGTAGCAGCCGCAGCCGCTGCAGCCGTTGTCGGATGTGCATTCGCTTCGAAGCGTGGCCGGCCAAGGAACGGCCCGTTTGGACCGAACACGCCGGGCACACCGAATTGCAAAAAGGGACCCCAGGGAGGCACACGTACACCGCCGGGCGCCAGTTGCGCAGCAGCCGCATACAATTGCAGCGCGGCTGTGGGATGTAATCCTTCCGACGGCATGCCGATGCACGTTGGCGCCGTTGTTGTTGTTGTCGTTGTTGCTGCTGCCGCAGTTGTTGTTGCTGCTTCGGCGATGGCCAATCTTATACCCGCTCCGATGCAATGTCTTCTCGCAGCTGTTGTTGTTGTTGATATCGTGGGTGATAGACACGGCCGTGCAGCTGCTGCTCCTCCTGCACCTCCTCCTACACCGTGTGTGGTTGCTTTCGTTGAGCCGCGTGCCGTTGCTGGGCTGCGATTTGTTGTGATGCTTTCGATGTTGTTGTTGTTATTATTATTAATAATATTACTATTGTTGTTTTTGTTGTTGTTGGCGCTTGTTGTGCTGTTATTGTTGTTGTTACTGTTATTATTATTATTATTATTGTTGCTGTAAATTTTCGTATTAACGCCGTTGCTGCTGTCGCCGTCTTCCTCAACAACAACGATACTTGGTTTTATGTCAAAGGAACTATGTTGTTGTTGTTGCTGTGGTTTATTTTGCTGTTGCTGTTGTTGTTGTTGTGGTTGTTGCTCCAAAACCATTATTGCTGCAAAACGTAGTCACCACTAAGCGTCATTTAATTGTTGTTATATATAAACAATTTACGATGAAGTTAAGGTTCGTTCTATCGTTTATTCCAATTGGAAACTTTTCTCGCCCTCCCACCCGCTCTTTTAATGACGTTTCATTACGTTACGTTTATTTTCACTTATGAAATAATTTGCTTCTTTTTGTATCTTTCTTTTAACAATACAATGCACATATTACAACGGTATTACACATAAAATACTTTTATTGCTTTATATTCAAAATGCCAAAAAAAAAAACATAATCTTTCTTTTCAATGCTTGCTACTTTCTGTATATATTTTCCTTACGCTTGCACACTGCTTTGCTCACACGTTTGCGAATTTGCCGTCGGCCGGCGCGCACTAATTGGAATTAATAAAACCGAAACAACGAAAAAAAATAAGCACTAAAAGTGTTTCTTTTTTTTCTTTTTTTTGGTGTTTCTATAATTTATGCGCACAGCAGAGAACGCACGAAGCGCACGCAATGAAAATTCAATTTGAACTGAGCGCAGCCGACGACAAGCAAAGACAGGAAACCGAGAACGAAAACGAACAAGGCAATGATGATGGCTACGGCTACGGCTGACGTTGCCGAAGCTGATGAAGATGAAGATGTCGGCTCGAATAGCGCTCTGTATGTGTGCATATGTATGCGAGCGCGGCGAGCGTAACAACTCTCGTTGAGAGCGAATCAACGTGAACAAAATAGCAACAAAAACAAAAAAAAAAAAAACACCACCAAACACAAGCTGAGCGTATAACTACACGAAGGCTTGTCAGCGCGTGCGTGCGAGTGAACGAGCAATAATGGTTATATCGTCAAGATTGTTGCCATTATATTATACGCGCAATAGCTCGTGCTCTTTCTAACCTACTTATGCTCGTTTCTTGACGCGCGCTCACACTTGTGCACCTTGTGGTTTTGTGTGCGTGAGTGTGAATGCGATAGAAATTCATCAGCATAAGCAACAACCAGTCGCCATCGCAGTACTGGGCATCGCCACCACCCACCCACCCACTCGTTGGCTTTGCCAGTGTGTGTTTGATTTATACATTTTCACATTTTCAATATGGACGATATTACAAGAGCACTCGCAGCAAGAACAAAAGCAACAATAACAACAACAGCGACAGCAACACCAACGACAATGGCTAAGGCCGTGCACGCGAGTGTGAGTGAAATGGCGCGTTTATAATGTGCAGTGTGCTCTTGTTGTTGCTTATTGGAATACTGGAAATGAAATACTTGCTTTACAATGCTTTTATGCTGTTTTATGCTTTGTCGTTGGGTTATTATCATTTAGCCGATTTGTTTTCTTGCTGTTGTTGTTGTTGTTGTTGTTTATATAAAGAAATAAAACAAAAAATACAACAACAATGTGTGGCAAGCGCCATCGCATTTGTTGTTGCCATAGTCGTCATTGTCTTGCGCTGCGTTGCAATCTTAAACGTGTTTCATGTAGTTGTGTGTAAGTAATGACGACGTTAAAACGAACCAACTTGGCTGAACTTTTGCAGGGGCGGAGTTATGCGGCATTTTTCAATTTGCGCCCATAAAATTATTATTTGCATTTGTGTTTGTAGTATATGTATGTATGTGGTATGTATGGTGCGCATGTTTGCGTGCGTTGCTACTGCTAAGTGGTTGTTCTGATGCCATTGTCGTCGTCGCATTTGTTATTGTTGTTGTTGTGGCACTCTTATTGAAAATTTGTATAACGTTAATGGCAATTTCATTTATAGCCTAGGGTGCTCCTTCTGTATTTGCAGGCACGCGCAACCTCTTTTGCGCCAACTATAATAACTTTCAATTAAAAGATAAATATTTGTTCAAATATTAAATTGATAACACCCACAACAACAACAAAAAGAAAATTTTAAATCTAGTTTATGCGAATTATACAGCAATCACAGATAAATCAACAAAATCACTACTGCGCTCATATTATGGCAACTACGCGCGCGCAAGTTTATACATATGTATGTATGTATGTATGTGTGTATGTATGTACATACAACATTGCGATCCTAGTGGCCGTGTGCTATTCGCTACTATCCTAACATGACTAAATTAAGTAATACTTGGTCTACGTTGCGAACGCTTACCGCTATGGTGGGACATGCTCTGCCATTTATTTCACTTAGATTGGCTGCATGCAGCAAGCGACAATATAAAAGATACACAACAACAACAACAACAACAACAACGATGACGATACGCGTAAGTAACATTCTAGCAGCAATCACCCAAATAAACATACATATGTACATGTATGTAAGTATGTATGTATGTACAATATATGTATGTATATGTATGTATTTAAGTATGTATGTGAGGGCAGAAAACGTAAAGCAGCAAAGTTTGGCACAGCAACGGCAGCAAGTTTAAACGGCATGGGGTTTGGTCGCAGTCGACGTTAACGCTGGCTTCGTCGTCACAGTCAGTTGCGACGCTTTGGGAGACTTTACGGCGACAAGCAATTTGCTTTTAATTTGTTAACATAAACGCCTCGCTACGTTGTACATGGCGGGGTAAAAAGAAATAGAGCAAAAACAACAATAACATCAGCAACATGAACGAAGCATGAGCCGAGCCGAGAGCCAAGCAACGAGCGGCGCAGTACAGCAGCGCGAGGACAGCTCATGGAGCATAAGAAGACGACAACGAGCGAGGCGCACAAACGATTGTGCTGCATAAAAATACGTATCGTGGATGCGTGCGTATGAGAATGTGAGCGAGAGCGCAAATATAATGCATAGAAGAAGCGGCAGCAGCAGCAGCAGCAGCAGCAGCAGCAGCAGCAAAGATGGAACGAAAAAATGCGCATGAATCATTTTATTATAGACGTTGCTGCTGCTGCTGCTGCTCCTGCTCCTGCTTCTGCTCCTTCTGCTGTTGCTGTTGCTGTACTGTGCTGTGCTGTGCTGTTGCTCTACCGCTTTGCCATCATCATTGCTTATACGTGCTAATATTTAAGTATGTATGTATGTATGTGTGTACATATGTATGTGCATATGCCGCCCACAATACACGCCATGTTTGTGTTGCTGTCGCATTCACTGTACATATGCTGCGATATATACAATATGTTGTTCGAATATACATACATATGTATGTTTGTTTACATATAAGTATTTAAGTATGTATGTATGTACACTTACAGTTTATATAAGAAACAACAAAAGCACACATATGGCGGCGTATACTGCATATGTAAAGGATTTCGCTTCCTGCCTTTGCTGTTTCTTTATTCTTTTATTTTTTTTTTTTTAATTTTATTCGTGTATATATTTCATTTGGCAGCATTGTAATGTTGTATGTTGTTGTTATTGTCGTTGTTGTTGTTGTTGTTGTTGCACTTGTCCATTTTCTCACTTACACTTGAATTGTTTTGTTTCGCTAGCATGTTGTTGTTATTGTTTTTGGCGTTTTATGTTTGCAATGTTTGACAGTTTTGTTAATTGCTTGCAGTATACTGCTAAAATGTACCAAATGCAAAAGTCAATATTAAATTATTTTATTACGAGATAATTTCCTTATCTTCACGCCGATGCGCCGTCTCACTCTGACGCGTAAACACATGGCATGCAGCCAGTTGGCAATGAGCACAGAGCAAAGAAGCAGACAATGCACAATTGGCATGTCACATGTTGATGAAGCAAAATTAAAGACACCTGACCGAAGTACTTTGTCTCTGTTCGTTATCAACTGCACCTACAATGTGCAGCATCAAAGTTTTAATTATGAAAAATAATAGAAAAGTTCTATTTCAAATTTGCAATTAACAAGTTTCATTAACTTTCCTCACTTTTTGAAAGCGGACTAATTGGAAAACTATGTTTACAAAAAAAGAATAATAAATTTGATTAATTTTTTTTTTTTCCCATATTCCGCACTACTCCACTAGGGATAATTGAGCATCTACAAAAATCATCCATTTTAGTGTGTTTGGCGCAATGGCCTTGGCTTGTTCCCAGTTGGCGTTGTATTCAGACAGCTCCTGCATTATCGTTCGACGTTAGGTTGTCTTAGAGCTACCTGCACTCCTACTGCCTTGTGGGTTCCAGTCAAGAGCACTCCTTTTTATACTGTTGGTTGGCTTACAGATTGATTCGTTTGCTATTAGATTCTTCATTTGTCAAAATCAGTCAAAATCTGCCGCGGAGGAAAATATAGTTCGGAGCCATTTGTTATTAAAGTCCTGCCAACTTTGTTGTACTGATCGTTTAGTCAAGTTTCACTGCCGTATTGGAAAATGGAGTATACAGATGAGTTGAACTTTTAGTTCCGTCTTCTTTGAACTTTTCAGTCCTTTCATTTTCTCTACAGCATGCAAAAGTTGAAATGAAACATATCGCTTACAAAAAATATTCAAAAACTAGAACTTCCAGTGTGAAAATAAAGCGAATTTACAAACGTTTAACATGTGAAAACCGGAACATATGAAATAATATCTCTATTATATATTTTAAGCTTTTCTGTCGCTGTCATTGAGATAATTGAGATACTCTAAAGAAAGTCCTTGATATAATTAGGTGCTGTAGTTGTAAATATTTGGATAAAAAAAAACATTTTGAAAGTTTAATTAAGCTAAAAGAAACAGTCACATGATAAGGCCGAATTAGCAACTAACTGCTCAAATTATTGGAATCAAGAGTTATCTCATATATAACATACATAAGATATTTTACGCAGGACATAAGCAAATGAAGACGAAAATTTCTCGAATTGTATCAGTTAAAAATTATATAAATTTTATGAAAACAGCGCATAAAAATAGAAAAAAAGGGATTGTAATGAGAAGAGGGAATGTGAAAGAATTGACGCATCTGTAGTCAAGAAAGAAACCAAATAAAGTTAGCGAACCACAATGGAAGTTATTTAGTTAACACATAATCGAGATAAATGGATAAAACGCCTTACAGAATGGGCCACTTACAATTTTTCATTCGAAAAAGAAAAAAACAAAATTAACAAAAGCAACAACTCCCACAAGTAACCCAGCATATAATGAACGTAATGTCCCTCCTTCCCTCATGTCAAACACAACATGGGCTCATGTCAAATCGTAAAAAATGCTGTTTAATGTAAGCATTGTTTTGATTGTTGTTGTACAACTATACATACATATGTACATATAACATATGTAAGCTCTAATACGCCATGAGTTGTGCTAAGGTCTTTATAAGCAGAGTTTTGCTTAATCTTGTTTTTTAAATATTATTTTGCGAGTATGTGTTATCGTTTATACTCGTACTTAATTAATTCAGCTACGAAAACTTTTTCGCTTTTCTATTTGTATGTCGTTTTTTTTTTTTTTCATTTTTTTTATTTGTTTTTTTTTTTTCCAAGTTCCATTTTCTAGTTCGCTTTGCTTTTGCCTGGCAAAGTTACTGAAACAAAATTTTGTATTTTTTCCCTGTTACTTCTCATTTTGGGAGTTTCTGACACCCGACAGGCTGCCTGCGAATTGAGCTTTGAAAACTTTGCCAGTTGCACGCAAGGAAATGAATTTTAATTATGCCATAGCAGTGAGACATTTTAGCATCGAAATTATAAACTTAACCAGATGTAGCGACGTGAGGTACTCTGTGCTAGATTGCATATACATATTATGTGTATATACATACAAACATACATAAATACGGATGCAGTGCAGCAGAAGTCAGAACGTCACCAAAGCCGATTCCACCAAATGTCACTTCAAACCAATCAAAATAAAACACCAACAATGTAATTCCTAGTGCAGTCATATCGTTACTCCCGTACCGACTCTGCAAGATCACATCTCCACCAAAATACATGTCCAATGTATACATACAAATGTACTTATAAGCCATTTTCATTGTCCTGACTCCTTACAGACCGTAAGGAATCACTCAACAGGAAGTTCACCCGACTAAAGAATATTCTGTACCCAACTATATGCTATAGATTAAATATCGAAAATACGAAATAAACTCATTATGTCTATGGATTAGAAGAGTCTTCGTGCCAAATTTGCTGATTGTAGGTCTAATCGTTTTTTAAAATCCGTGCGTTCATACTGACGGACTCGTCCTTCGATGCTGATCAAGAATATATACACTTTGTGGGGTCTGCCACGCCTCCTTCTGTCCGCTACATACATTTGCACCCTTTAATATTTCTTGGTACAGGTTATAGAAGCCTATAAATACAATCCAATGTTTTTCCTCCCTAGGCAGAAACGGATCTTTTCCTTTTCGATTCTTCTTTCAAGACCTATTATGAATGCTACATATAAAAATTCATAGATACACAACCCTTTTAAATACAGTAGTCCCTCGATTCGTGCTCGCAATGAAGACCGGACTCGGTTCAAGATTCGAGGATGTAGCACTAAGCGAATACCGAATTTCTTTGGACATTAGTAAGAAATTATGCATTTATTGTACAAATACATTTAATATTTCATGTGTAATTAAAGAAATTTAAATTAAAAATGCCAATTTTATTTTAAATTATCATCAACGTAAACATTTTGTTTGCCATTATTAGACCGCATCAAGCAAAGGTCATTACAAATATTAATAAAATTTGAAACATTTCGTCAGCAACAAAAAATAAAAGGTACTTCCTGGAATTTCATTTAGTCACAGAAAACGTTACAAAATAATTTGCAAGGACCAAAAATTGTTAGAATGATGCAAGTACAGAGTCTCTAGTGTAAATAATTTGAATGTAGCAAGAATCGAGGTCTGCAACAATTGAATATGTACAAAGATCGAAAGTCTACTGTATTTGATTCCTTCTAGCAAAAAGTCATAGTCCATTAATAAAAATAAGATTTGCCAATTTCTTTAAAAAAAAGTTCTCTTCAGCATAATTATTATTTTAAGTAATATTACAGTTCTAACTTAAATATGCAGCCCCAATATACTCAGGGTATTGGCTTCTATACATCTTTTGGGCGGGATCTAAGCAAATCAAAGAAATGCTGGACTAAATAGAATAAATAAAGCTTAAAAAACAAAAAAACAAAGGACTACAAGTGGGCTGCACATTATCGGGATACTTTATTTGGCTACTTACTCTATTCATTGTTTCACTGTTCCCAGTTGCAATTGTTCCCAGTTCTACTGCATTTTACGAGTTTCGTATATATACTTAAAAATTACATATATGTATGTACATCGCATTGTATTTACATTATTTTGCTCATGATATACTTATTTAATCTGAAGATTCAAGAAACTGGCTGAGCAATATTGAGTTAAATATTTTGGAAGCCGTTACAGGGACTTCCAGGGATGATCATCATCGATCATGATGATCGTCATCAACATCATGAAATGTTAGAAACCAGGCTGGCAGGTACTAAGCGTGCATTTATAAGTAGTTTGGTACACAATTGGCCGCGCAATTGCCAGCATAATGAGCGTGATAATTGCGTGCCTGTCACCCTGCCTGCCACCCTCAGGGCGAGCACGCGCTTCGCGGCAACATATGCAGCGCAGCCAAATCGAACACAAATACAGATTAGTGTCGCAAATTATAATTTTAACACATGTCGCCAATTGGCAAAAGTGGCCACGCCCATCAAGCAATAAACATTGCTAAATTAGTCACGGTTTTGTATACTTTGTCAACAACAATGAACACGAAGGAAAAAGAACAAAACAACAAAAAACAATTCATCGAAATTATTTATGCAGCAGGGCCAAAGCACAACAACAACGTTGTAGTTAGCCTATCAATAAGATTGCCTCGGGAAGCGGTATAGCAGCGCGTCTTAGCACAACAACAACGGTATCACGCGTGGTATGATAGGCACTTGTCTTTATTAAGGAACTACAGAACTGACCCTCGGTTTAAGCAAACAGCGTTTAACATGCTTGGCACCGTCAAACTCTTGCAGAACCTTCACGGACATATCTTTGCTGAACATTAACTGAACCGGAATGTTAGGCAAGGTGTAACACAAGGCTGTGTCCTGTATTCCACATACATCATATATTATTGAGCAAGAAGAGGCGACTCCAAAAACGACGCAAAACAGGAACTATCCCGGCCTAATTAAGTTCGGGCTAGTGCAGCTGGACGCAATCTCTACAAGGTAAAGCTGAAGGATTCGTTGCTTAATTCCTGATCGTCCTGGCAATTCGTCACCTTTGCATAATTTCTGTTCTCATTTGGTTTTTTTGGTTTACGCAGCAACAACGACGGCGCACTCATCAAAGTACTGCCTGAGCCTAGTGTGCAGTTCCAATTCAATTTGCCTGCGCGTGGCATCACCGATCACCGACTTGACAATGCAGCAGGCGCTATAACCCACGGACTCTGTAGCCGTTGTGCAGGTGAACCAATTGTGGTTTTACAACGGCGGGGGCGACGCTGCCAGTTCGATTAATTTTAATTCGTATTGTTGTTGCTGTTGTTGTTGTTGTTGTTGCCGCTGCTATGCCATCTTTGCTTGCCCGACTGTCTGCGTACGCTCAACTTCGTTTATGCTCGCTTTTCTTACAAAAATGTGTTGTGATTAATTACTTTTTTTCGTTTATGGTTTTTTAGGTTTTTCTCTTTCTTATTTTATTTTTTTCTTCTTTTTTTTTTTTGCTTTTTTTGCTTTTTTGTTTCGTTGCAGTTCAATTGTTATTTCGCTTTTATGCTCGCTGCGTTTAAATTAAATTTTGATTAATTGCACGGCGGCTCTTCAGCACTTTTTCCAACCGTCATGTTAATGAGAATCAAGATGAAGATGTTGATGGCAATGTCGGCGCCTCAAAGCGGCAGCGGCGCACTAAACTATGAAATTCGCTGCACTTGTGCACGCCCCGCTGCCGTCGCAGCACAGCACCTGGCAAAATGAACTGATGGCGCGTTTTTAGCGTGCAGGTATCGATGGAAAAACAAAAACAGAAAAATCAAATCAGGAAAAAAATTAAAAGTCTATTAATTTTCTTAGGCAAAAGCTGAGTGAACGACAGCAACAACAACAAAAAACCATAACACCAAATGCAAATTCATCTGAGAATTTTTGATTAGTTGTTAACACTTTAATTTCTCGTTGAAGAGTAGCAGCAGCAAAGCAACAGCAACAACAACAGCAACAGCAACAGCAACTTGCTGTAGCAGCAGCAGAAGTAATCAGTATAAAATCAATGTAACAAAATAAGCCAATAAACATTACAAAAACAACAATGACAATGGCGTCATAATAGAAAATATAAGGCAGCAATAAAGAACAAAAAAAAAAAAAGGAAAAAGGCAACAACACAACAACAACAAGTTCACGGGGACGCTCAGGCGACAGTCACTGCAGTTGTCAATGTACATATGTATGTATGTATGTATGTATGTGTATGTGTATGTATGTAGAATATGTGCATGCCTGTGTATATCACAACGACAATAAAAGAGACCACAAAAAGGCCAAACGTCTACTAAAACTCAATTACATAACAATCTGTTCACATTTTTTCACACACCATCAACTTTAAATGAGCAGCAACGACCAGAGTGAGAGTGAGGGGGTGCAGTTGAGGCTGTGACTACGACGATGACTACGTCTGCAACAGTGACTACGACTGAGGCTTAGCACAGACGAGCAGGTATACCAAACTATTCGTCCATCTCACTCGCACGCGCATACATGCATATGAACGTGTTCAAGAAGGCACAAATCACAACAACAACAACAACAGCAACAACAATGGCAATAGCAGTAAAAACAAAAAAAAAAAAAAACAACAACAAAAAACACATGCCAAGCTATTTAAAATAAAACAACGAGCAACAACAGAAACCGCAACAATTACAACAGCAACAACCCCCAAAAAAAAGTAGGTAAACACCCAATGCGATGATGCTGCTGCATAAAAGCCAACAACAACAGCAACAACAAAAATCAAAACACCAACAGCAACAACAACAACAATTGCGAAGACGACAGCAACGGCGGCGACGACGTTGAATTTGACAATGCCGAGAATGATACAAATTACAACGTAATTTATTTTGCAAATACAGCAATAACAACAACTCCCCCCAACAACAAAAGCGCCACAAAATGAGACAATAATATGGCGTCTATAAAAATCAACCACCGTGTGCGTATTACGTGCACGAGACGTTCCTTGCGCTTCCTGCTCCTATAAACCTGCGAGTGCATGGGTGTGTGTGTGTGTGTGTGTGTGTGTGTGTGTGTGTGTGTGTGTGTGTGTGTTTATGTGCGTGTGCGATGGCTGGCCTGGGCTGCGTGCGGCTGTGGGGCGCGCATAAAATCAATCGGTACAATGAAAATGACCATGGCTCTTAGTGCCGAGGACATATTGACTATGTGTGTTGCTTTTGTTGCACGTTATTTTTGCCATGACTGTGCTTCGCATACGTTCTTCTTTGGCTGCCTTCACTCACACTTTACTTTGGCGAGCACGTCGCGCATGCAGTCACACTAGCCAATGAATGTCAATTGATGTATCGAACAATCGTTGCCCATTGTCTGCCGCACTGCCTCTCTCTGCCGAGTATACACTTTGATTGTTTGGCAGCATTTGGTTGCGCACGGCTGACGTTTGTCTTGTGTTTGTTTTTTTTTTTTTCATTTTTATTTTTTTTTTATTTTGCTCTTCGCTTTGATTTTAGTTACATTTTCATTTGTCATATTTTAGATTTGGCTCATTTTTTTAAATGAAACTAATGACGAATTAATACTGTTGTGCTTGTGGATTATACAGGTTATAAGTTTTACTGTTATTATTGTTGTTGTTGTGTTAGTGTTTTTGTGTTTTATTAGCAATTGGCTTGTGTAAGCTATATAAAGCACCATTGGCCTGACGGAAACGCACCGTGGTGCTGACTTTTTGACTTCATAAAATTATTACCTATGTATATAAGAAAAGTTCGTTTACATATGTACATCTAACCATGTACGTACATATGCACATACGCTAAATTATATAAAAAATAATTTAATTGCAATAGCAAATTTCTTTTAACAATAAAATATTGCAAGAATTTTATCATACAATTTTTCAAATCATTTCACGCAATAATTAGCTATTCTTTGATTTAGTTTTGGATAGTGTAAATTACTCAAAAATTAAATCGTCGCTATAAGCGCAGGCTTACAGGAGAAAGCGAGAGTCAACTGTTTTTAGCTTCGGCTGTGACTTCAGCAAACTTCTACCGTAACCGCCTTTTAAGTTGTGTGCCTTTGCTGCTGCTGCTGCTGCTGGCATAACCTCTGCTGCTTCTTTAAAGTCATCGTCTCAAAAGTCTGCTTATTATTAATGTTGTTGTTATTGTTCGCCTTCTTCCTTTACTTCTGCTTATTTTTCTTCTGCTATACAGTTTCCAATGTTTGTTGGTGTAAATTCATTTTACCACTTTGCCCTAAAGACAGCCACACTCGTACATACATCATTGGTCATGGTATGACTAAAGCGAATAATGCCAAATCCAAAGTCGAAGCCGACTTAAATGCGTGTAAAAGAGACAGCAATTGCAGCCAGCAAGCAACGTAGTAGTGAACAAGCGACCGCGTGCTTCTTATTAACTGCATTAAAACCCAGCAGGGTTTTCACACCTTTTGCGCCCCACCGTGCGCACGCAAAACTCAGTTGCACCTTGCCGCGGTGCACCGCGCGTCGCACATCCTGCGCAGCGACGTTCATACATACTTACGCTTACTCATCTTTAGCGGCATGTAAGTGTGTTTGCAACTGCGAATGCATGCTGTTTTTAAGAGCGCAAAGCCGACAAACGATGCGCACCAATAATAATAATAACAACAACAATCATAACAGCAACAACAATGATGAGAGAAAAGGTAATCAAATCCAAATCACTTTGCATCTTGAGATCTCAATAAACATTTTTTTGTTGTTGGTAATGTTGCTGTTGTTGTTATTGCTGTTATTGTTGTTATTGTTTTTATTTTTGTTGCTGCACGTATTCATTCCCATACACTTGGTGACGATGACACGTTGAAGTAAGCAAAAGTAAGCAGCCAGTTTGTGGTACGGCAATGTTTTGCCTCTTTGTTGTTACTCTTGTAATCGTTGTTGTTGCTGATTTTTTTCAAGAGTTGACTTTAATTATTTGCCGCTGGGAGCATTGCTCAAATATTAATTGGTTTTATAGTTTGTTTCTCTCACACTGCCACACTCGGTTGCCTTTAGTTTTCTTTATTACGTTCCGTTCCTTTCCGTTCCGTTTCATTTCATATCGCTACGTTTTTGTCTATTTCTTTGCTCTTCCTCTTGTACACTGTATAGCAAACCAATTTGCAAATCTTTTTCCAACTTTTTTCCGCCCACAACAATTGCTTTACTAGCCTGAATACCCTGCATATTTTTTCGCCAACCATATGGCAACCAATAGAAATAACAGCTCCTATGAATTTTTGTATAATAAATTCTGGATTCTAGGACAGATCCTTCGGGAGCGCCAGCACTAAAAGTTAACTACTAAATTTACCGCAGTTCATGTCAATGCAGAATTTTTCCAATTGGAAGACCAATTGCACAAACGTTTTAAGACGATCCTAACGGCTAATTGGGCTATGAGGTCACTAAGGGAAATGCGCAAATGGGCTACATTTGTGATACTGTGGTTTGGCAATCAACTTAACTTAAAGACCGAGACTGCGAAAAATCTCAAAAACATGTCGAGTGTAGCGCACCCAATGCTGCGATCTGGCCTTATGTGCTTATTGGCTTTTGCCGCCTCGCCTGTGTGTCGTTGCTTATCAGATTCAAGTTGGAAGTGGTTTTCATTTAGCCGAAATTTAATTTCATTTTTGCTTTTCTTGCTATTACCATTTATTTTATTTACTTGTTGCTCTCTTTATACCATACATACTTTATTAAATTAATTACACGCAGATGATACACGAGAAAGCATAATAAATTCGCAAATAAGCATTTTGTGTGCATTGTTTGTACAGCGTTGATTGCCAGGCATGCCTGTAGAATGTAGTTTGGTTTAAAAATGTATACAGTAAACACTCACTAACTGTACCATCACGGCGAAATTTCGAGGAGCGTCTAATAGCTGCACTAAATCTCAACTTAATCTAACTTATGCGACCAAATGAAGTCATTATCGGCTTACATTCCATTCAAGCCAGAATAAACCTTAGGGGCACCTGACTGCCTGCTTGCCTGCCTGCTTGCCTGCCAGTCTGCTGCTCCGCACATAATCAGACTAATGTAGTCTGTTGTTGTTATTGCTGTAGCTGTTTGGTAACTTTGCTTCAATGAACGAAAGCTTCTCTCGTGAGTGTAAACCTAATACCACAATTTTCTGCTGCCACCGCAACCGCCATCGCCATCGCCATCGCCCGGTAAAATCCAGCGTTGTATTTTGACACACCTACCTAGTACCTACCCAAGTAAGCAAGGCTCTACTCCGCTCATCGCACGTTGCGCATTTAGCGTTTGCCGTTTGCCGTTTGGCGTTTGGCGTTTTTAGTGTTCGTCTGTCGTCTGTCTGTGCATCTAAGCATTTCTACAATTCTGTCCAGCTGTCAGAGCTGTCCAAGAGCCAAGCACATACTAATCCACGCTTAACTTTGCCGCTCGCTTGTTCGCTGTTTGTGTTTCTGACGCTGACGTGTATTATTATGCTTCAGGATCAGATAACTCAATTATTTGCAGCGGCGAAAACAAATGCAGTCTGCCCTCGCCTGTGCGACTTGGCCAACGCCATCACCATCGCCAGCGTGGCCATTGCCGTTGCAGCTATTGCCTTCGTTAAGTTTATATGCGGCCGAGTGGTTATTATCCGAGCATAAATGGATTGTAAACGTGATTTTTATAGTCATTTAGCATAATAATGCGGTTTGCCGTGCTGCATCGCGCCTGCCACAATGGCGAAGAGCATGCGGGTTGCCTGCGAAATTAACCTGTATATGCGCGCTGTGTGCAAAAATGGCATAAAATTAACTTTCAATTTTGTTTTTTTTTTTTTTGTTTTCCTAAATTATTTTTCCTTTTTCTTTATATGCCACAATGAACTATTTTTGTTTTATTGTTTTAATATTAAATTGATAGCGTCTGTTATGCGCATTTGCCCCCTCAAAGAGTCTGCTGTCCTATGCAATACTTAATTACTAATACGCAGCTTGTTGCAAGAGCCACGACTGCAAGCTGAGTGCATGTGAGTAGACAGTTTATTGATTTATTTTATAATTATTTAAATATTAGTTGATAAAAATTTCGCACACATATGTAGCTTTTTTAACCAAGTGCCTACGTATGTTTATTGTCGCATTGCGCAGTCAAAGGTTAAGCGCAGCAAACAACAGATGAGCCAAAGCGATGAGCACACGAAGGTCCAATGATATGAATGCAGCGCGCAGAAAATTTTGCCCGCTCGTGCAACACTTTTGCCTGTGTACTGACTCAAGCAAAACAAAAAAAAAAAAAACAGAAAATGAAACAAAAACAACAGCAACAGCACAATGCCCCCCCACTTCACTTTCTTGCAATGCAACTCGCATTGCGTCCATTCGTTTGTTAAACACGCTTTTCAATTGAGCTGCCATGGCCGTAGCGTTTCGCTGTCTTAGACCACCATCCCGACACTGCGCGTGACAGGCTGCGCAAGCCGTGGAGTCGAGTTATATGTGCTTGCCAATGCGCTACAGCAAACGGCGAACGGCAAACGGCAAACGGCAAAAGGCATTCGGGCAACTGTTGAGACATGGAGCGGCGCATTATGTTGCATGCAATGACTGCTGGCCGTGCAAGCTGGCCATGGCTATATGCTAAGGCTTTGCCAGCGTTTGGCAAGTGTTGGCAAAATCGTGGCCGCAATCGGCAATCGCTAGCCATGAAGGTGTTATAATTTAACAACATGTCCTGGAACTGACTGACGAACCAACAACAACAACAGCAACAACAACAACAACAATAGCAGCAGCAACAGCAACAGCAGCAGCAGCAATAATAACAGCAACAATAAATGACTGCGCGCAACACAGGAAGACCAACTTGGTCGAAACCGGTGTGATGCCGCAGCGCAGTGTCGGCCAAAAGCTTGCGGCATGTGGCATAAAGTGAGCTAAACTGGACGATAACAACAACACCATGGCGACGATTGCCAAGCGAACAGGGCAAGTTGGCACTGCAGTTGTACTGTCCGTCTGTCCATCTGTCTGTCTGTCTGTCTGCCCCATGCTGTCCTGTCTGCTTTGCTGTGCTGTGCTCGTTTTATTGTTTGTCTTCTTTATTACAAGTTAAGCGTAATTACTCAACAAATATGCGGCAATTTGTGCGCTACAAAAGTGGTACTTAAATGGAACTCCGACACCGATTGCAACGCCCCGCATCCGCGCGCGCACAACCCCTTACTGCGCTGCACTTCGGCTCTTTCTACACCTTTAACACCGTTGTCGTGTTTTTCTTCTTCTTTTTAGAAATCAATCGCAGCCATGTCGATCCGCTTAAATTCGTATTTATTTATTTATGCATTTTCACCTTCTACTCTGCTCTTTCATTTTGTTGGGCCGCAGCGTGGCTTGAAGCTGTGGTGAGATAAGCTTAGAAGGTGAGGTGAGTTTTACGTTCCCATCCCGTTTGGCATCACGTTCGCCACCAGTTAGAAAGAAACAAGCGAAAATGAAACTTTTTTTCGGAATGAATTCAAGTAATCCAATTTGTGCGCACAGGTTGTCATTTGGACCAAAGTGAAGGTACTCATTACTGCCAAATAGGAATACATTGGCCTATGACTGTTGTGCGCATGTACTCGCATGTATACCAGTGCAGCGCACTCACGCGGAAGTAATCCATTTTTGACGATTCCAATTACTTTGGCGTTCAGGTGCATGCATCAGCAATAGCAACAGCAACAGCAACAGCAACAGCAGGAGTAATGCATAAAATTACAAGCCAAGTGCGCTGATAACATGCCAACGATTTGCGTAATGAATTTACACTGCAATGCACTTTTAAATTGATTAATTCACGCTTTGCGAAGTCAAACGTTGTTTCTGCTTTATGCAAATACCCAGAAATGCAACAATGACGACCCTGACAAAAAAGGTTAAAAGACTGTAACAAAAAGTTTTAAATAATAAAATAACCTTATGTAAAGCTGATGTCAGATTTTCCGATCAGCTTGGCTAAATTTTACAGCGATTATATTATATTACCGGCCAACGATTATGGGAAACGTTGAGAGACATCTTTCCAATTAATATTACAGCCTTGGCAAGGTAAAATCGAAAGCTCAAGAACTTCCATTTGATTATTTGATATAAGTTGATTTGACAACCACGGTAGGCTACTCTGCTGAACGTCACGGATCCAACAGCACAATTGCACTATGCTCAACGATAAAGTGTAAAACAGGTGAATAAAAGATACAATGTATCTTGGTGCTTACGCTTAAAGCATTCTTAAACAGAGGCAAACCACAAAGAAATCATTTAGTAAACAAATTTAAACAGCAGCATAGCACACTATAAGGGATAGAGCGAATATTTAAACAATATGCAAAAGCGAGGGGAGCGTAAGGTCGGTTTGATCAAGATGCGATTGTCAGTGTCCACGTTGTCATACATAAATATTATCAAAATACGCATCAAACAACAAACGATGTGAAGGGTTGCGACAGCGAGGGGGCCACAGCAGCAATAAACGCATATTTTATTATTAATACACATATAAAGTTTCTAAACTTATCAGATCAGACTAGCAACAACAACAGCAGAAACGACAATAGAGCTGGCACAGCAGGACACGCGACCTTCATAAAATTTGAGTAGCAATTTTCAAATTACTCTGCCAGACAAAAGTGAAGATTTCTAATCGATCGTAAGGACTGACGGCGACGGCATGTAGTCAAGCAGAAGGGTGGTAAGCACTAATACAGTCAACAACAATAACAACAACAAAGAGCAAACAACAACATAATAAAGCACATATTTACATAAATGCGCTTTGTTCCGCCTCTGCCGCCACTGCCGCCAGTGCCGCCTTGACTGCTGTAAAAAATACGAAAATCGGATATAAAATAGAGCAATTGCACCAGCAGCACAAGAGAGGGGAACAAGAACTGTCACTTTAGGTGTGGAAACGCTTGAATGGGATTATAATATGAGCCGTACAACAACAACAAATCACAGCCACAAAGCCATGGCTTGAACGATTTGAACGCGTGCGACTTTTAAAAGTCCCGTGCGATGCCGTCTCATTTCATTTCGTTTCGTTTCAGTTCTGTTGTGGCCCACCAAACGAAAGCCAACAAATGAGAGTGACTTGAGGGTGAGTTTAAATTGTTGTTGTTCTTGAACTTTTGTTTGTTGTGATAATAGAGAAATGCGTGCATGTCTGACTTAATCATAATTCGTCTCATTACACCAATAAATCGCACTCACAGCACACAAGCAACGGTTTACACTACACACTTCATATTTGTAGATCCTACACACTTTTCAGCATATTGGTGCGCCTTTTTTATATTTGTACAATGACAAATTAAAACAACAAAATTACAAGAACATCTTTGTACTGAATTGTTTGTAGAGGTTTCTTCCTGTTTTTTTGCTGTTATGGATGGATGGCTATTCGAAACTACTTAACCCCTTTTAAGCGGACACCCCTCTTAACCGGATGCGGACAAACTAATTCCATGAAATTCTAAGCAGTATCCCTCTTTGCCGAAAACAAACTCTTCTTCTTCATAGGACAAAAGAAAGAATGAAAACTTAAACATTCAATAAAAAGTAAATAAATATATAAAAATAACAGAAATTAGGGACTCCCCGCATAAAATTTGACTTGTTTTTCATGCTCGTGAATTCGGCATAAATTTAATTAAGTGTGGAACCTTCATCAGAATGATGGTGGGGACAATTTAAATTTCCAACTTCAATAGTATTCCGTTGACTTAGTCTATGAATTCTAAAATCAGCTTATAGTATAGTCTGTTTAACATTAAAAGTCTTTAGCAGGTATGACTACTACGCTAATGGCTCACACAAACTAATATACCACAAGAGAAGGGCGGAAGTGTGCATACACTCTTGTCGCACAATTGCATCATCGTCAAACTATTTATAGCCAGCTTAACACTCCAACTTACGCCTATAGAGCAAACGTCAACCCATAGAATGCTGCCACCCTCATACTCCTACTCCTCCTCGCATGGCATTTGCCCTTATCCGTGTCATCGTCACCGAACGCTGGTAACGGCAAAAAAAAAATAAAATATTTATATGTATATATAAACAGCCTTTACCACAAAATACGAAAATGATGGCTGACTTATGATGAAAAAGCACACAATCTTCTCTATCCTATTTTGCCTTGTCGTCCTTTCCGCCTGACGGTTGTCACTTGCCTGCCACACCAGCGCTTTGCCATTATCATTGTGTTTGGTTGTGTCGTGTGTTCGTGTTTTACATGTTAAGCCGACAAATCGGTTTCGATTGATTAAAGTATGCTCGCGTGTCCGTGCCTTCGTCCGTACGCTCGTCCGTTCGCCTATCGTCTGAGCGCGTCACTAATGTGCGTTTATCCAGCGTTACCGATTGCAATCGAACAACGCCAAGACGCGCTTCTTTTTTTTGTTTCCTAATCGCGATTGCCATCGCTTTTGTAATTTGAAATTCACGAAAATCCCTTTGCTGGCTGTGATTTTCATATGAGTTTTCAGTTTTTTACCTTTTGAGAAAGTGGAACGGGCAAAATGAAAAAAAAAAAGTAAGAAAAAAAGCCGCAACCACTTTGTTACGTGCACCGCGTGCCCTGCTGTGCTGACGAGGAGGGATGCTTGGATGCTTGGATGCTTGTGTTGTACATACGCTGCCATTTCGCTTACGCTTCGGCCTTTGGTCGTGGTCGTGTTTGTTTTTGTGGCATATTTTCAAACGCAAACAACGTACGCATTGGGCAAAAACGGCGTAAAATGTGTTTAGACGAAGCGTAAGAAATCCTTAGCACACGGCGGCGGCGTCCGCCTACTCCAGCCAATTCAACTTGCACGTGAATGCAAGGCGCAAATCCTTTGGATTTGCGGCAGTCGCCCGGTCGCGACTATTTTTCTCGATTTCTCCCAATGGAATTTTTACAGATTTTGTGAAAGATTAGCATGCATAAGCATAAGCAACCGCATCCTCAGCCTTGATGATATTCAAAAATTTCTTCCATGAAGTAAAGTAACATCATATCGATGTCTACGCACCTAAGCCGATTGCATGAAACAAATTCACCAGTCCCATCTTGCTGCCCGCTGCTGGGCATAGGCAATTTATAATTAGTCTGCAATGATTATAAGCAGTTGAGCAATTCAATTCCCACAGTCAACGATCACATGGGGAATATTTTGGTTCAACATGATACAATATAATGGCGACAAATGCGCAAATTCCAGTAGCGGTTAAAACGGTTTAAGTGAAGTAAAAGCAGTAAATGAACACTTGCACTAATTACTTGGGCAATTACAGGTAGAGCAGATACCCAACCAACCAGCCAACGTCAAAGCAGTCGAACCAGAGCAGACAGCAGCAACAGGGATTTTTTAGTACATACACATATGGCTGGGATCCACAACAAACGCACAATTCCCATCATTAAGGTCGTCAGCGTTGTTTCCATGGTACATCGTCCCCGTCCCCACCTTGCTGTAGTCTTCCCCGCCTTCGCGCACAACTGATCTACGCCAATCAAACTCATTCACCGGCTCTGCTGACTGTCGCTCATTTTGACTTTGCTTTGCGTAGCCTCCTTTGCTCTTTTTTTTGCCGTCGCGTAGTAAAACAAATTAATCAAATTTAAACGCGTTTTTATGCGTGCTTCGTCTGTCTGTCTGTCTGTCTGTTTGTCTGTCTGTCTGTATGTCTGCAAGTCGCGGCTGCTTTGACCAATTGTCATTTGACGATGCAAAACACTTGCTGTTGATACATTGTTGTTATTATTATTATTATTGTTGTTGTTGTTGTTCTTGTTGTTGCTACAATTGGCGTCGCACTAGTTTAAATCATTTTAATTTCAGTTTTTATGCGCAGTTTGCCGGCATATTTGCGGCAAAATGTATATACACATACAATCATACTTATGCATAAGTAGTTTGTAAGCATATGCACACCTGCACATACATACATACATACCTACATACATATGGACATAAATTAAAAAAAGACATCGCTAAAACAAACTAAAAAACGGCCATAAAAAAAATTAAAATGTCTCAGATTGACATTAAAAGTTGCATCGGCGCAGCAGCCCAGCAGCCCAGCTACCGTTTCTGTTTTGTTTTTGCTTTGCTTTGCTTTGTATAGACATGACAACATGTGATCATCGTTTATTGGCACATTTGTGACCAGTTGGCCACTGGCCACAGGCTTTGTTGCATTGCCGGTGACTTTTGTGCTGGGGTCTGGTTTGTTTGTTTTTTTTTTGTTTTTTTTTTTTTTCAACTCAACTGCTGTTGTTGCGAATTGCATTTGCTTTGCACGTTACGTGGCCGTTAAACAATTGAGTTGTCAACGCAGCTTGTAATGACGTACGGAACTAATGATAAAATATTAAGTAAAAAATGTTAATTGCACCATAAGCGAAGTGTAACAAAAATTACAAAAAATTGTAATAATTATTATTACAATAATAATAATATACAAAAACCAGAAAATACATACATACATATGTGAAAAAATATATGCAAGGCTGTGCAAGTGATGAGATAGATTTAATGCAACTAAGGCAGAACAGTAGTAAAACGCCCTTGGTCAAACCGAAGCGGAAGCCTCCCAAGGCCTGATCACTGCAGAATCTGCATTTTTTGTTCCCTTTTTTTTTTGGTATGTGTATGCACATGTACATATACATAAACATATGCAAATTAAAGCGATGCTGTGCACGGCAGCCTAATTGCGCTCAACAACATTTGTGGCAACCGAGTTGGCGATAAGCGACTTGCATGAAATGCCGGTAACGCCCCGCAAATATTTTGTAGATATGTTAAAGCAAAATTTTGTCTTCCGTGTTAATTCTCAACAGCGTGATTACTGACGTAGTCCTTCGTACTACAAACGGAATGCATAAATACGAAAATAATAATCCCAAAATTATAACAGAAGCACATTCCATTGATACTTTCTCAATATGGTAGCCAACGCACAGGAAGTGGAAGAACACTTTACTCTCTTTGGTTCAAACTCTTTCGAAGGACTTGTGTCCGTGGATCAACAGAAGGATAAAAGAATTGACTCAAATTTTAATGGAATACCATTTCCGGATGACTTGAGCCAGTTCTTAGCTTAGAAAGTCGGAAGAATTTTTACAGAAGCTCAACTGCTTCAACCGTGGTTTGTTCTGTAAGAAAAACTACGCATAATAATTGAACATATACATATGTATGTACATATGTATGTATGTAAGTATGCAGTACAATGGACAACAATTGTAAGATTGCTAAAGTGCATACATAGTACACCGAAGGAGAAGTACAACTGTATCAAGCATGTAATAAAACTTTTTCTTATATTATTTCCTTAGTATATTTTATTCATTTTCTTTATTTTATATATATATATACATATGTTTGTATTTTTGTTAGTACATATTCGTATATTTGTTGCAATCGAAATGTCGATTCGTAGCGCAAAGCGCATAAATCTGTCAAGTCGACATAAACGCAGAAATCCTCGTTTTTCATGGAACATAGCACAGACACACAACAGCGTAGGACAAACATTGGCCGAGCACGATAAAAGCCTGGCGAATATCAAAAAGGGCAACAGCCAAAAGATTTTTTAATTTCTCGGTCAAATGCATTCGAAAATTCAAATATTTCCACACTCGAATCGCGGCCAAGCGGGTGAATCAGGCGGATCATGCTGTTGGTTTGTGGCGTCCATGGGGTATCCACAATCGTCATTGCAAGACTCATAACTTTGTAATTTATGTCCTCGCCAAGCTCGAACGCAACCAGCAGATTCAAATTATGTCCTTGTAGGCATTCGTTGCGAACAACCAACAGGAGGCAAGGGAAGTCAGGCTTTAAGATAATGAAATTTGTATATCCTGCATTCTGCAAAAGTTCCGGGGTAGGGGTGAAAGCAGACACTTCAGCTTAAAATTCTGCATTCCAGAAATTGCCTAGCAATGTTAGGAAAATAAATTTACACTAGATCAACATAATACTCGTACCGAAGCTCCTGCATAACTCAGATAACCTGAGAGTGTGACTTTTAACCCAAATCTCAAAATGCATATACATACATACTGAAATATTAGCTTTTACAGCTGAAAGGTACATCATCTTGCTGTACAAGGAACTGCACGTCTTGTCTTGAAGGTCTTGTCTTCACTTAATGGTTTTTTAAAAGACATTCGTCTCTAACCGTTATTTAACTTAGCTAGACAGTAGCTTGGCGATGGCAACAATCTCCGCTTGGAGGACATTGCTTTGCACCGCTAGACAAACTGTTAATTCTATAACTATCAGGTGGTTTAAGAATATTTTTTTTAATACTATACCATCTACTTTCAAAACTTTCAAACACGTATTCGTTTGACACAATCGGATTAGTGTTGAATGATATATGGGTATCAACACCATCTAGTAAAAAAAACCGCTCGTTCTTTTTAGATGACCCAATACTTCGGTCTCTGCTAAACTCTCTTAATGGTAAAAAATCGGACGACCGAAAGACCGCTGAAAATCACTTGGCCAAGTTTTTCGCCGATAAACTACAGAAGTTCTAAACCGATAAAATTATGAAGCAATCCGAAGAATCGAAAAAGGTCATAGATAACTAGAAAGGCAGGGCTATAGTCGGGCGTAACCGACTATAGAAAACCCTGTACCCAATCCAAAACTGAATATATTTTCTTGTTTCTTCAATATTTTTTATTCATTATGTAAGGATATCTCAAGAAAAAAACTTTTTTTTTTTTAAGTAAAAGCCATTTTTCGGCTGATCGTTCCTATGGCAGCTATATGTTATAGTAAGCCAATGTTTATCATATTCAGGAATATGACTAGAGTTGACTTAAAATTATTATTTACAAAATTTGGTAACGATATCTCTATAAACAAAAAAGTTTTCCCCAGTAAATGTTGTTTTTCGGCCGATCGTTCCTACGGCAGCTATACGATATAGTAAACCGATATACTTAATATTTAGATATGTGATTGGACATTAGCTAGAACGATTAAATCAAAAATTTGGAAACGATATCTTTAAAAACGGGTTTTGGTTAGGAAATGTGGTTTTTCGGCTGATCGTTCCTATGGCAGCTATATGTTATAGATTGAATATCGAAAAAGTGAGCGAAGCCTATGGATTAGAAGAGCCTTCGTGCCAAATTTGGTGATTGTAGGTCTAACCGTTTCCGAGATCCGTGCGTTCATACGGACAGACGGACATGGCCAGATCGACTCGCCTTCCAATGCTGATTAAGTAGATATATACTTTGTGGAATCTGCCATTCCTCCTTCTGCCCGTTACATACATTTGCACAACTTGAATATACCCTTTACCATTTTTTGGTACAGGGTATAATAATGGCAAATATGTGCTTGATTAAAATTGATTTTCAGTAAAGAAAATTATTATTCAAAAATGTACCAAAAAAAACCGCATGTATTTTTTAAATAAATAAACAAATAGTTTTTCTCCGAGAAACTGAGGGTCTTGCACAGAAGCTCTCCTTAATTATGCCGAGTTAATCTACTAAACTCGCAATTAGCTAGAAAGTAAAATTTTACGAAAAAACTTATTCAGTATTACTTCAGAGAAAAAATCTTATTATTTAAAATGTCTTAACATGCATAGAGAACAAACGAAATGTCCTAATTGATTCGTTTTACAGGAGAAATTTTGTTTTCGTTTTCAACTAATTTCTAATTATAAACTTATTGTATTATTATAGACATGTTAATCTTACGGATAATGCAATAAATCTAAATATGGATAGAAAGGGACATATAGAATGTCATAGAACTTTACTTACTAAGAACTTCAGTACACCACAGAAAAACATATACATCTATGTAGATACTTATGTGCGAGAAAGGATCATAAAACAAGCTTATGAACAGCCAGATTTGTGGCTTGTCGTAGCTGATGATCCGCGTTACACATTGTCCATTCGAACTTAGTTGGACCACACAACCCTGGATTTCAAATTTAGGTTTAAGAGCCGATGATATTTCGCGAGCGTAGTTTTCAACTTTATTAGGTATGCAAATTAGCTGCTGTTAATCCACTACAGTGCTTCCCTGTTTGCTCTTCCACACATACGTACACGCGCCTAAATCTATATTTCTTAAGGTTTAGTATGATGTGGACTCATAGCGACTTTAAAGTTTATTTGTGTAGTTCTTGAAAATACTTTACAGGTGCTTGCTAGGATAAACAATGCAAGTTAAAGAACTAAATACAAATCAAATTGTATATTCCATGTTAAACAAACTATGGAACTTCTTTTTCTTTTGGATAGATTTGAACTATTAAGCATGTGTAAAACATACATATGTCATTGTTGCAAAAACAAAAAATAATTTAAAAAAGGTCAAAACAAATACACAATGCAAAATTGAAAAGTTTAATTTGCACGACACATGGAATAAACAGTCATAATATATACAACAAACATTGTAGCACATATCTTTCCTTATTGATTTGTTATTTTATTAAAAAAAATATTCATTTTTCATGTTACCAGTCACTGGTAAAATGCTTAGCTGTGGTAATCGTATTTACCAGGAAAAGACGTTTGTCTCGTGGTTAATAGCCAAACTATCGCAAGCAGCGTACATTAGTCGGCACCCTCGACAGCAACATTCAATTCGCTTGATTCAAAGTACGGACCATCATTAACATAGCGGGTTAACTGTAGCTGCATCTGTACATCAAACAAGTTACTTTCCGCCAGCTTTTTAATGATCTCCCACTTCAAATATTTGACTTCTTTGTCGCTCTCTAGTCTGCGATCGAGTAGATATTCCACAAAGCCGGCGGTCTTCTTCAATGATTCGACACCCCAATCGTAAATGCACACCGCCTTCACAAAGGACATGCTGGCGATTTTTAAATCATTAAATGGCGTACGACAATAGTCGAGCATCAGCTGCAATTTAGAGCCACCGGTTAAATATCGAAGCCACTTCTTCAGCACTTCACTGCGAATCGTAAAAAGTGTGTTGTCAAATTGAAAACAAGACTAAAATAATACACCTACCTGACTTCGGTTGATATGGTATTCTCGACATAGTAGATAGCCTCCAAAGTGTTAAACAAACGTATTTTAAGATCAATAGGCAAGTTCTTAAGATGAGCTGCATACGTTTCGAAAACCTCTCTAATTGAAATTGGATACTGTTCGTCCAGGATCAGCTTACCCTGCTGCGTGTCCGCTAGATTGGCCAGTGTGTCCATTGACACAGGCAATAGGCTAGGATCGGCGGAAATCAAATTCTCAAACAGACACATAACCATATGCTGATATTCGTTAATCATTTTCTGCGGATGCATACGCGCAATTTTACCAAAGAATTTCATAATGCAGGGCACAAGTATATGATCAAGGGAGTCTGGTTCGATATACTTTACCCGATCACTGATCAGGTCAAAGACTTTGCGTCGCTCCAAATACACAAGGCCATGGTTCTGCTCCGCCAACGGAACGAGTATCTCCAACACATTTGCCTGCACCAGTACATCATCGTTTTGTAATTCGGCGATTGCGGCATCCAATATGAACTCAACTAAATTGAGCGACGAGGCGCTACGCTTGCCGATTTTTACAGCTAGCTCGTAAACGCGACAGCGAGTGTGTTCGTTTTCATGAAGTAACGCAGTAAGCGCATCTTGGATTTCTGGTTCCCCAATGTGCGGCGTTAGCGCTATCGTTAATATACTTATAGCAGATACACCACACTCTGTCTCCGGTCGCTTTAGTTCGTCCATAACATAGAAGAGTAAATCATTCTGTGGCAAAGGTTGCACATCACATAAACTGGCCTGGTTGCGAAATTCCTTAAGAAGACAGTCGAAAGCAATTGAGCGTATGCTCGACTTTGGATGTAAAAGCGCACGTCGCAGCACCGTTGCCATTTCAGCCTGAGTTGTATCAATCTTTAGTCGTTGCAGGCAGATACCAATTATTTCATTGGCCAACTTGGCATGTTCTGGGTTATCCTCCCAGCTGCTCCTATTGCCACCGTCCAAACATTGAAAGAGCTCTGAAGAACTTAGCAAACGGCATATCATGCTATCCAAGTTGTCTGTGTCCTCATTAAGCCTACTGTGAATTTCCATTAGAGCGCCCAGTCGCAATTCTGCAACGCGCAGTTCACTTAATTTATCACTACACCAATCCTCTTCCATTCCGTCAGATGTAAAATTTTGGCCAATTGTTTCTACAAATCCAAAAAATCAAAACGAATTTCAACTAGATGATTTTCAAATTTGTGCAGCTGGTTTGCTTATGTTGTCCCTTCACAACACTGTGCGCGGGGATTGTTAGGAAACCGGCTACTCGACAAGTAGCGGAACTGGGTAACAAGTATAACTAAAATTATAATTGAAAATTATAAATAAAATTACGCAATTGTACTTTAGAGTTTTGCTTTTGCATTTAAATTTTATTAATTGACATTAACGTTTATGTGCTAATAACACTGTGTTTGTATACATTCCTGACACAACCACTTCTGACGTTTAGTAGCCGTTAGTGTAAACAAGATAGCACTACTATATTTCAGAGTTGCTTTTCTCGCTGGCGACCGACGCTGAAGAAAAGTTTCACAAATTTTGTATGTGTGTGTATCCGTCAGGGAACAATTTATTTTCAATTCTTTTCGTAGTCTCGTCACATGCAGTGTCATTGTATTGATATATGGCGAGTTTATTAATAAACGAATTTTGAGATTTCGTAAACTAGATTATGTCGCAACGATTTGCGCCTGTACAGGCGCCAGGACAACCACGTTACCAACAACCACCACAAGCACCAGGCATGAGACAGTTTGCTACCAGCGCCAATTTTCCGGTAGGTCAAAAGTGAACATAATGTGAACGACGTAGTGTATAACTTACATTTGCAAAATTTGCAGCCACGCGGCTTTCCACTTCACCCAAATACGACACAGCCCGTGCCCGGCACTGCTAATGCAACCGGTGGACCATCGCTACTGCAGCGAGCAGCACAGCCAAGTTTTCAGAGTGGTCTACGTGGAGGTGGCTCTGGTGGCGCCAGCAAACGCACGACTGAGTCACGAAATATAAATAATGCACAAAACAAGAATGATTTTGTGCCAGCTAAAAAGAAGAAAAAGCTGGCTGACAAAATTTTACCACAAAAAGTAAGGGATTTGGTGCCAGAGTCGCAGGCATACATGGATTTACTTACATTCGAACGCAAACTGGACGCAACCATAATGCGTAAAAGACTTGACATACAGGAAGCACTTAAGCGTCCCATGAAACAAAAACGTAAGCTGCGCATCTTTATATCAAACACATTCTATCCGTGCAAGGAGCCCACCAACGACGGTGATGATGGACAAGTGGCTTCATGGGAGCTACGCGTTGAAGGACGCCTATTGGAGGATGGCAAGGGTGATCCAAACACAAAGATCAAACGCAAATTTTCATCGTTCTTTAAATCTTTGGTCATCGAACTGGACAAAGAGCTTTACGGTCCAGATAACCACTTGGTTGAGTGGCACCGTACGCACACTACGCAAGAAACCGATGGATTTCAGGTGAAACGCCCAGGCGATCGCAATGTTCGTTGCACCATACTCTTGCTACTCGATTATCAGCCGCTGCAATTTAAGCTTGATCCTCGTCTGGCACGTCTGCTCGGCGTACATACACAGACACGGCCTGTCATCATATCGGCCTTGTGGCAATACATTAAGACCCATAAGTTGCAGGATGCTCACGAACGCGAATATCTAAATTGCGACAAATATCTTGAGCAAATATTCAGTTGTCAGCGTATGAAATTTGCTGAAATTCCGCAGCGCCTGAATCCATTGCTTCACCCACCAGATCCAATAGTCATCAATCATTTTATTGAAAGTGGTGCTGAGAATAAGCAGACTGCCTGCTACGACATCGACGTTGAAGTTGACGACACACTTAAGAACCAGATGAACAATTTCCTGATGAGCACCGCTAGCCAGCAAGAGATCCAGGGTCTTGACACAAAGATACACGAGACCGTCGACACGATTAATCAGATGAAAACCAATCGTGAATTCTTTCTCAGTTTCGCCAAAGATCCACAAGCGTTCATTAACCGCTGGATAATCAGTCAAACGCGTGACCTCAAGGTAAATGCTTGCGTAAGTCTTTGCGACAGTAACTTTAATGCTCATACAATCTTAATACAGGTCATGGCCGAAGTTGTTGGCAATCCTGAGGAGGAACGCCGTGCTGAGTTCTATTACCAGCCATGGACATACGAGTCTGTCTCACGCTATTTCTTCACCAAGGTGAATCAGAAACGCGCCGAACTTGAGCAAGCGTTGGGCATACGTAATGGCTAAATACAGTTAGGCGTCTGCAATCAACCTGAAAGGGTCTCAATCCCATATCTGCACATTCTCTCCCAGCTCGGATTTTAATTTTTTTTAAGTTACTTAACTACAGTATAAATTTAACTTAAATGGTATAAAAAAATTGATTTATTCAAAAGAATATACATACATAAATATAACCCACATAAAACACCATGAGGTTGCACGCTACTATTAAAACACATTCAATTTCATATTACTAGTTCACAAAAATCTGCAAGATGTAGACGGATTCCTAAGTTATATAAATTATTTACTCTTTAGATGAATTTTGCTTAGTACCTAATCTCGCTTCTTCTTTTTCCGCTGCTTGTTGCCGACGCTTTGATCATTTGCTTGTTGCACCTCTTCTTCTTCAATTGTCGTGCCAGTATCGATGCGTTTCTTGTCTACAGGATACAGCCAGCGTTGATATAAATAAATTAGGAACACAATGTCGTCGCGCAAACATGCGACACGGTGGGCTGTTGGCATAGTAATGATAAATGCAAAGAAATCGTCGATGAACGTGTTGAATGCCTTGTACATAAAAGCACGCCAAGGCAGCGCAGCAACCGACTTCAGTTTGTAGTTAACAAAGAGCTGCGGCAGCATGAAGAGAAATCCAAAAGCATAAACACCATTAACGAGTGAATTGATCGTCCATGAGTACCAACTGCGATGCGGCTGATAGAGCAGCGAATACACAGCACCGCCAACACACAGCGGCAGAAGCAAGTAGTTGAGGTAGCGCATGCCCTGCTTATCGAACTCCTCTGTACGTTGCTCAGCCACACAGCTCGCGCAATTATCCTCTCCGTGTGCGCTCGTCAATTTGCGCATTATGCCGCTAAAGCTCAGTTCAATGCGCAGTATCTTCTTACATTTCCACAGCTCAATTAGTGTGCTTATACCAGCCGGGACTAACACCAGTTGCGAGGTATTCTCATCGTACAAATACAGAAAGATAACTATCTGTGAGAAAGCGCGCCAGACTGTAGTGCGCAGTGAGAGGCCTTCATAGGAACGTTTTTTGCGCCAAAAGCTGACATCGTTCTTAAGCGAAAGAAAGTCAAAGAACAGGTGTATCGCCGAGATAAAGAAAGTGCAACAAAGCAAATATATGTTTGCACCGGATAATAAGTCCTTTACTTCATCAATGACTTTAGGTGCAATGCCGCTAACAATCAGCGAATTCATGGCGTGCTCCATCATAAGCATGAGACGCAGTTTGCCAGTTGTCATTGGCATATAATGGAATGTGAATGTGAACTCGGTACTGTTCTTCGTCAGTTGCACGAGATCTTTGAGACGTGTATTGAAAAAATCCGTCTTTAGTATGGGCAGGATTTGCTTATAGCGATTCACGTGCACCAGATGCGCCATTTCACCCGGCACATCGTTGTTCGACAATGACACATTATCGGTTAACAGATTAACGTAAACTTGTGAACGTATGTGAGTCAACGGTTTGTCGCTGACGGCTTTTGGCGCACCACGATGGAGCTGTGCTTTAGAATTCTTCGGCTGGTGCGCTCCTTCCTGTTAACATTTACATGAAAAGAATTCTAAATTAAAGTACTTTTCTGGTTGTACTGCAACACTGCTTACCAGATCACCCAACAAATTAAATGTTTCTGCTCGCGGCACCATATACTCAGTCAAACTGAGCGTATGCACCACGGTGGGTCCGTCTCGTCGTAACGTACGCCATTCTAACGGCTCACCAGCCAATGCCAGAACTACCTGCATATACAACGTGCCATTGCGCCGTGTCTTTAGCGGTACATCGATCTTAAAGTCTTCGTCGTACTCATGCCAATAGTCGAAATTCGATATTTTATGCACCCGTGTAACCTCACTGGGAATCGGATTTCTCGCAGTTGATATGAAAAGAGCCAACTGCATGCGTGGCTTATTCAACAGGAATGTAGTGTAGCAGGGTTCTTTGGTACATTTTATGACTGTGAATAGTTCAGTCATTTGATACATGGAATGTCCAATGTAGGCGAGAAATACTACGCCCAGAATTGTAGTTATTGACGGTATATACATGTTCGCCGCAATAATTACTGTTACATCCACCCATCGACCACCGACACCTTATGGGTAGCGGTACCGCAACGATCAGTGTTAGCAGCGCTCTATAATGTTTTGCTTTATTAAAAACAAAAAAATTTCTTTATTATTGAAGGTATATAAACCTATTAATTATTATATTATATTAAACAAACATGTTTGTAACATGCACAAATGCCAATTCAGTAGAAATATAAAAAGATACTAAAACAAAATATATGTTATTGACAAAAGAGAGAGAAGCACTATGTGTAAGAGTGAGAGAGAATGGTTTCGAGTTCGCTAAACTCTATTTCACTTCAACAACACTGAAATTAAAATAACTACACTATTGGACAGTTAGTTTCAGAGACTTCTTCTTCTAGGAATCAAAAACCTGCTAACTTGACATACAACATGCCAATTTTAATTAAAATTTTTACATTTTTAATGTTGATTATAGAATGTTTTAGGCTTTGCAACGATATAGTATAGAATAATGTAAGCAACTAATATTTTTAATTACGTTTATAAGTTCTATATGATTTATTTGTACTATATACATACATATGTATATAATAAGTCTGTGCTACACATCAGTGTTGACAGTCGTAATTTAACTTGCGTACCAGTTGAACCAATCGTATATAACAACAAAAACGGGTATAATAAATGTTTTTGTAATTAATTTATCTGCTCCTTTAAATTTTGCAACTGGCCAAATAGTTTATAGCTAATATCAAGTTAAATGTTTATTAACCAATCAGCAACTTTTGCTGTAAGAAGTGTTTTGTTAATAATTTTTTGGTGCATTTAAACTGCTTGCACGTCAGCAACGCAATAGTGAGTGTTAAAGTAAACGAAAACAAAAGAAAAGAAAAAGCAAATTGAGTGCGGTTTGTATAAGTCGATATAACAAAGCATTAAAGTATCTGTCCTTGTCTGATACGGCGCTAAACAAAAGTAAATCCACACAAAAGCCTTTAAAGGTATTTTCATTTGAAAGCCGCGCGCGCAACAAAGACCCCTTTTAACCCAATAACGCATTCAGTCTTGCTTACGTGTCCGAGCTCAGTGCACAGAGCATATACTTCCGGTACGGACGGTCGGTCTTCCTGACACCGTTTGTTAGTGTTTCTGTGTCCAAATCCTTGAAGCTTGCTTAGCTGGCTGCAGCATGACGCCAGCAGCTCAGCGTCACGGTTGTGTTAAATGCGCATGCGCGTTTGCGCTTTGTGCGTATTTGTTAATTGTGACTGTGCAATGCGCGAATACTACAACGAAACGTGCCGTCGACAAAGATTCGGAACCGTTTTTGACAGCACAACCGACACACTACCTTAAGAATAAGGAAATCGGTGTACTATTTGCACGTCTAACCAAAGAGTATCCACATTTGGCACAAACCTACAGCATCGGTAAGACGCTGCAGGGACGTGATATGCATGTGCTTGCATTGGCCGGTGCAACCGAGCGTCAGGACAGCAATCTGTTGCGTCCCTTAATTAAAGTGACTGCCAATATACATGGTGATGAGACGCTCGGCCGTCAGATGGTTCTTTACTTGGCTGAGTATCTGGTGTCCAACTATGCGACATCGCCAGTAATAGCCCACTTGCTAAACACAACCGAAGTGCACTTGCTGCCCAGTTGTAATCCGGATGGTTTCGCTGCGGCCAAGGTAAGTAACAATGCCAATACTTTACTCATTTTTACCGTTTATGCTAGCCGTACCCCTGTGAATCGACATTTTACATTTACTCTTAACAAATTGCTGCAGTGTGTAAATTTAGAAAGTAAATTCGAAACGGCAAAGATCATAAAGATCTACATACATATAACAGCATGTGGCCCAGGTTAAAGGCATACATACTCGTACATAGCTCCTACCGTGACTACTATGACTCGCAAGTATATAAGTCACGCCCTTTTTCAATGCAAAATTTTATTTAACACTGCAAAAAAAAACAACAAAACGAAAAAAACATCGTTTAAAAGAAAACAGAATAATCTGCTTAAGTATGCCATGAAATTGTGAGTTCTTTAGCAATATCTCAGTTATGAGTCACCAGCAATCGAAAAACCAAAACGGCTGTTTCGTATTATGTCTGTTTGAGAAACACATTCGATGAGGCCGGCCTAATCGCTAAGTGCCACTTTTTATCTGTTTCTTTTCTCATTGATTTGTCATTGTTCAACTGTGAACGAAACAACTACAATGCGACAAGTCAAATGACCGGCGTCGTCATATTTGTACAAGTTTGTGCCTCCACACTCTCGATTTCGTTTCTTTTTGACGCTGCCTAAGCATTGCCTAGTGCCACTCAAATGATTTTGTTTTTGTTTTTGTTTACTTAAAGCAACCAACTTTGGCATACAATGTGTGTGTTTATGCGATGCATGCGCAACTCGATTTTAAAACATACTCACGGCCGAGTCGTTATCTTCGCGCATTACCGTTATACAAGTTCAAGTTCAATGGCAATCTTTGCGGGCATCTTTGCCTTTGTTTTGACAACATATTCGTGCACACATGCGTACTTACGAACATACGAGTCGGTCATAATGGCGTTCGAGAAGAATGCGGCATATTTAATTGTCCTCTCCTCCTCCTCCTCCTCCTCTGCAGCAGCATCTTATGTCAGCGCTAATACTTTTTTTTATTAATAAAATAAAACGTGTGCTGTGGGCTCTAGCTGACCGTTAGAAATTGTGCAACCATACCTTGCAGCCAAATCGTCACTCCCAATAATTGTAAGTGATGAGTATTACTATTCACTTTATTTACTGCCTATCATTAACGTTCCGTGTGAGAGGGCAAGATACAATGCATGTCTACATACATATGTATAATTATGTAATTGGGCTTGATTAAATAGCAACTTAAATAGAATGTTCTTATGTTTTTACTATATTCCATAAATTAAACGAACATGCAACGCTGCACGATACATCCTGTGATACATGCTCTGCCACCTGTCGTAACGGTAACATAGGCACTTGTTGCGTGCTAAAATGGATCTGCCATTATTTAAGTTACACAGCTCGCTGCTCAGCTTAATGCTAACCCAACAAATAAAAGCATTTTATGTATGCATGTATATATGTACGTGACTGCTTTAAGTGCTTTGTTATAATCGGATAAGATTAACTTACAGCGAGCAATGCAAGTTGATTAGCATGTCTTAATATATGGCCCCAATAATATGACCTCTGGAATTTGCTAATCTAATATCTGTGCAGTCGCATCGTTTCTAGACGTTACTGAATTTAAATTTGTTTTTGAGAACTCATACATTACCAAATTGTATCATGCATACATTATAAATAGTTCGACTGATTTAGTTGTTGTAAATTGCAAAGTAATTTAATATGCACATATTATTAAAAGCATGTCATATTTCTTATTGTAAGTTTTATATGCTCGATTTATATACGACGAGTATCAACTACTCTTGCAGATTTGCTCTTAGTTTCTGTGCGAAACAAAAACTAGTTTCAACTCGTAGCGGGGGAATTTTCACTTTGTTTGTGTTTTGCGAGAGCTTAAAACGCATTAAGATGTACACAGATGATTTTGCTCTTTGTTGTTAAGTTGTTGACTGTTTCTCGTTTAATCAGAATTTGTAATACTTGGAAAAGGAAAAAACAAAAACATGTAAAGCGTTAAATAAGCAATTAAACGATTTATATGCTTTCAATAATATAGTAGCCGGATGATGACGTTGTAAACGTAAGAAGTAAAAAAGTGGACTCGAACGTTAAATATGAAAAGCTCGATACGAAAAAAAGGGGGTTTCAAGGGGGCATGTCAAGCAAGAAAGCGATAAGGCAGGGTGAAATAAAACCTAGCTACATACATATATATATATATACATACATACAAGTATATACAAAGGTAGGCGGCATCCTTGTATAGGTGCCACACAGTTAGCTCATGTATTTATTTATGCATGATGTCGTGACGTCACAGGAGATTTCTCTGCTTTTGCTGAAGTTGTTTTTATTATTGTATTTGGGTTAAGCCAATGACATTTATGCGTATATTAGCTTGTAGCTTTGCGAATGTTAACATCGCATGACTGTGCCAATACAACTCTTAGTTGTGCGCTTCAGTTGACGCTCTACAAGCGAAAAAGCTCATGAGAAGTATTGTATAATCTCGCTCTCTTTTGGCCGCATTAAGACGGCTTTACAACAAGTACAGCTAACAGCAGATGTAGCCAATATGGGAATTTTGTCAAAAAGAAAATTATTTGGCGATGAAAAGAAAAAAAAAAAAATGTTTACAAATAGTTGAGAAAATTCGCTGCTGTGGGTTTCAGTCCTTGCCAATTATGCACCTGCCTGCGTCGTTGGGTCTGGCAACGCTTTATTCTTTAAAATTACCCTTAAAACGATGTCGCGCATACCAAAAGAAAATTGAACAAACAAACAAACAAACGAATGGGAATAAGCAAACAGCAAACAATGAGTTTAGTTTGAGATGGAGAGCCGGCGTGAGAGTAAGCTTGCGAAAAATTGAGTGCGTCATAAAGAGAATGATTGTCTATTTAGTCATGAATTGAATTTAAATAAGATATTTATGACAGTGTATATGGCAATTAGTTGATCGCTCATTCCCTTGCTCAACTCAATTTATACACATGTTCAATTGGCCGCAATAATTGCAACAATAACAACAACGATTTTAAAGCAATTACCAACATACACTGCTAGACACGCTCTCTGTCTCTCACGCGCGCGTAATTGTTCACGCTATATCAACGGTGTAAAGTATGGCAGCGTCAGTAACAGTAACAGTAGCAGCAGCGGCAGCTTAGACCAAAAAATAATACAGAGAAAAATACACATATATTCAGATTGACTTTCGGCATTCGGGCGTGCATACATTTGGTTTTGTTTTGGAGCACTCAGCCAGCAGCAGCAAACAGCAGCAGTAACACAACCACGCACAACATTAAATGCAAGGCACAGCAAAAGAAGCAGAGGGAAAAAAAACATCACATAATGAAATAGTCTCGAAAAGCGCTGAAATTAGTTTAAACCAGTAACGGAAAGCGACGAAGCAACTGACATACACTGCTCATTTACACCAAAGTGATAACAAGTACTCCCAACTGTGTAAAAGGCATAACCTATACACACTGCTGCGCGTCTAAAGTTTCAGTTTAAATGTACATTAGCAAACGAAAGCTGCGCAGATAGAGCCAAAGTAACAACGACCAACGACCAACGAGGACAGAGGCAAAGCTTTAACGGTAACGTGACGACAGCAACGACGTCAAACGGCAACAACGTGAGCGGGAGGCGAACAGCACCACATAAGCTAAGCAGTAGCAACATTTTTTCGAGGAGTTACAACATTAAAGTGCGAAACGAAAAAATCAGTTGAGATACGCATTCAGACGCAGGCAGTCAGTCACTCATTGTCAGTCGGCAGTCGTCAGTTGATCATTAATCATCCAGGCAGCGGCGTTGGCGGTGGCAGCGACGTCACTTTAACCAAAGAAAAAAAAAAGAAAAAACGCACAACGCAGCAGTGCAGAGCAACAGTTCGACGCAGTTTGGATAACCAAAAGTAACAATTAACAGCAGCAAGATAAGTGACTGGCAAGGACAACGGCAGTGACAGGCGACAAAGCAAGTGCCACACAACCAAAAGTCCGACACGCGCGAGAGAGGGTCACGAATGACGAAAATGCACAAAGTATTGCTGCTGGCGTTGCTCGCGCTATTGCACAACTGCCAGGGCTACATCATCAAGGAAGATGAGTCGTTCGTGCAAACGCATTACCATACACAGGAGGAGATCGAGGATTTGTTTGCACGCCTGGAGAAGGCATACCCGGAGCAGGCGCGTGTACAAACCATCGGACGTTCGCTGGAAGGACGCAATCTGCTGATACTGCAGATTGGACGCAATTTGCATCACCGCCAGCGGCAGTTGCTGACGCCGTCGGTCAAGTATATTGGCAACATGCACGGCGACGAGACTGTTGGCCGCCAGCTGCTTGTCTATCTGGCACAATATTTGCTGGCCAACTACGATCGCAGTTTGGATGTTTCGCAGTTGGTGAACAGTACGGATATCTATTTGATGCCCACCTTGAATCCAGATGGATTTGCCTACTCGCAGGTGAGAATGCTTGGGTCCTTGTTAAAGTATTGGTTGGTGGCCATAGGCAACTTCGTGGCAGCTCACCTGTTACAAACGAATTGCGCGGTTTTGCGTCTTTCTTTTTTTGTTTTTGAAAAATCAATATATACAACAAAAACTTTAACGCGTGTCATCGACGTCACAACGTCGTTCATAAATGTACGTAAATATATGAACGTGCATAATGAAGCTGGCCTCAGACTCCTCAGCCGCCAACCTGCACCCACGCAAAAATAACAAGCGAACGAACAGACACCTACGCGCGCGTGAAGGGTGGACTGGCATTTTATTCAACCTTTTTGTTTTATCTTCTGTTTTCGTTGGTTAGATAAGCTGCAGTCACATTAACTGTTGTTTTCTACTACACTGTCCCTTTGCCAATGCTACACTGTGGGAATTGATGCATTGTCATTTGTATTTGCGAAAGTTGTTTTTTATTTTGTTTTTTTTTTTCGTTTTTTTTTTTTTATAAGCATTTTCTCTTTTGATACATTTTTCCATTGTTTTAGCTTGGTTACATCTGCCGGCATGGCATAAAAGATTAGCTGATTATTTTGTTGTTGTTTATATAGTTGACTAACATTTGTCCGTTCAAGAGTAATGTCTGCCCATAGTAGGATAAGTTGTTCCGAATAATGGTACTAATAACATATTTGATTCTAGAAAAGTTATCCATGTAGGAGAGGTGTCAATTACGTGTCTTTTCGCTGTATATAAATATACAGTCAATTTTCTATAACTCCAACTCACACGGGAAAAACTCCGAGTGATGAAGACAAAAATATATAGAATTGAAACAAAAATATATCTTGCATGAAATGCTTCCTTTTGTACTAATTATTGTTTTAATGAATAATTTTGAAAGTTTATTATTATTTTTATATGTTTTTGTTTCATTGTATGGCAATTATGCGTCACTTATAAAAATCCAAGAAAATATTATGATTTATAGGTTATATATTGAATGAATGGGTGCACAATACAACTAATCATTTTCGCAGTTAATTGAGTTTTGTGTTTTTTTTTTCTGTTAAAAAGTTTTCTATTTATTTTTTGACTTGTTTATGACCTATCAGCTGATATAGAGAATACAGTAAATTGAAAATGTATATAACTTTATATGTATGCATTTACAGACCCATATGTAGAGCATAATCTAAATTGTTTGAGTTCGCGCAGCTGACAACTGACAACTGATAAACCAAGCAATTTCATTTTAAATTAAATTGCTCATTTGACAAGCCGCTTTAGAGTTTTGTTAGTCGTCTTTCTATAAAGTTCAAATGCCTGTGTTTCTCTCTCTCTCTTCTGTTTTCCGCCGCATCTGTAGCACACTAGGGGAATTTATTTGCTATTTGCCTTACGATCAGCTTATATGAAAATTGGAAATGATAAGTAAACTGTTGCACTTTTAAACAAGTTAATTTGGCTAGGAAATAATTAAAAAGTTGTATTTAATTAACATGCGAAGGTGTATAATTGGATTTTAGGTTTTTCTTTTTTTTATTATTTTTATGTAAGTTTTTGTCAATTCCCCCCCACTACAAGAGTTTGTTAATTTCACCTGCTACACCCATTAAGAGTTCGCCATATTCCCCTTGCATGTCAGATTACAGTTTTTGGCTTGGCGGTTGTCAGCTTAAAAAATCCCATTCATCGAATTATCATGCGTTATGCGTGTAGAAAAATGTACATGCATAGGCATTTCAGTACCCAGTACCCATGTGAATATGTAATACGACCGCCATATGTAATACATATATGGGTCGACTGAACTGAATGTCAATTATATGCAACTGCTGCGTTACAACACCCAAAAAGGGCTTCTTTGTTTTGTTTTGTTTGTTTTTTTTGCGTAAGGCAAAAAGCGAAAGTGCATTTGTCACTAAAGATTAATGTCAAACGCAAGCCTGCCATTTTTTAAGATGATAAAGCGACGGCTGAACCGCAATAATAAAACAAGCCAGTGTAAATTTTTATTTAATTAACCATGGTAAGGTTGACAGACTGGCAGACAGGCACAAAACGTTATCATATATTTTGCGAACTTAGCATAGGAGCCTATGCGCTATCTCGCTCTGACTGGCGCATATGGTGTCTGCAGGTTTTATAATTATGGACCGCCATTGTTGCTATTGGTTGGTTGCTTGCTTGCAATGTAGACCGCAAAGTTAATGAACAAAAATACGGAAAATTTATATCCGCTTACAGGAAGGCAGCTGTGAGTCACTGCCAAACTATGTTGGTCGGGGCAATGCAGCCGGCATCGATTTGAATCGCGATTTCCCGGATCGCTTGGAGAATCAGCAAATTACGCAGGTGCGTTCACAATCACGGCAACCAGAAACTGCGGCAGTGACCGAATGGATTCTCAGTCGCCCATTTGTATTGTCAGCTAATTTCCATGGCGGCGCCGTGGTTGCCAGTTATCCATACGATAACTCCATGTGAGTATGCCAATGTCACGTTGCTTTGGCTGTTGTGTTATCTAATGTCTTTATCTGCACCAATTCCAATCGATATCTACCTGATGCACAGTGCACACCATGAGTGCTGCGAAGAGAGTCTAACGCCCGACGATCGCGTCTTCAAGCTGATGGCACACACGTATGCCGACAATCATCCAATAATGCGACGTGGCAACAATTGCAACGACAGCTTTCCTGGCGGCATTACCAACGGGGCACACTGGTACGAGCTATCCGGCGGCATGCAGGACTTCAATTATGCCTTTACCAATTGCTTTGAGCTGACGATTGAGTTGTCATGCTGTAAATACCCTGCAGCGTCTACGCTGCCCGATGAGTGGGCGCGCAACAAGCAAAGCCTACTGCAGTTGCTGCAGCTGGCGCACATTGGCGTTAAGGGGCTGGTCATGGATGCCAGTGGCTATCCAATACCGGATGCTTCTGTCATTGTCTCCGGCCTGGAAGAGAAACCGATACGCACGACCAAGCAGGGCGAATACTGGCGTTTGCTGACACCAGGCATCTACAACATCTACGCTGTAGCTTTTGGGTACGACGTTGATATATTGGGCGTGTTTTGGTGGTTTCCAGCCAACTAATGTTTGGTTTTATTTTAAATTTATAGTTATCAGGCGAGTGTTCCACAGCAGATACACGTGACGAATGAGAATAATGAAGCGCAGCGTTTGGACTTTAAGCTCGAGCCGATCCAGACAGCCTTTGACGGTATTAGCAGTTATCCCAGTCCATATTTCTTTAGACATTAGAGTGTGGCAGGCAGAGTATCAAAAAAAATATATATGTATATCCTGTAAACAGAAACCGCCTACAAATCAAATGAAAACTGAAAGAGAAAAAAAAGAGAAAAAGAAAATGAATCAAAAGGAGGTTTGAATGTTCCATGCTAAATGGCACTGAGACGGTGATTTTAATGTCTTGTATGCACACGTAGACTCAACTATTTTAATCTCTCTATGCATATACTTGTATTTATATAAATATATTAAGATGCGTGTAAATAATCTAAAAAATGTCATTTATATGCAGCATACTGTTATACTGTTTTATGTTTTATTAATTTTTATTATTATAATATGACATGGTTTCTTTATCATAATTTGTAATTACTACGCGACATTCCTAAACAACACTTGTTTTTAACTATGTATATACATATAAACAAAAACTTAACTAACCACAAAACATACGCTGCACTTTGCCTCCACCACACTTTATGTACTCCCTCCCACATGTCTGCACAATCCACTGAATCTTAAATTTAACCCATTCTTGCACAGTAGCATACTAACACCGGCTCTGAAGCTCTTAGTCTAGAGTAACCAGCTTCACGCACTTAGCATACATCGTACATACACATAAGGAAACATTTAGCAAAAAACCACTATCAAATGCGCAACAATACGAGTATCACCAGAGAAATGTTGCAGCTAAAGCGCATCGCACATTTCTATAAATAATGTATCTATTATGCAAGCATAAATATTTAATTACATATATGAATATTGTTTATTGTTTTGTTGTCTTGTACCTTTATTTCTTAGTTGTTTGTCTGAACGAAAAAAATTAAGGAAAATTACAAAAAAAAAAATGTGTGACGTTATAAAATTATACAAGCCACTGAAATATATATGGGTGTGCATATACATATATGTATGTATATAGAAGTTTTTTTAGTTAAAATCTTAATTTGTTTTTATTTAAATACTTTTTTCTTTAATAGTTTTTTTTTTTATTTCTATTATTCATTGATTATTTTTGTTTTTTTTTTTTCGATTTCTTGTTAATTTTGTTTTTGTTATTTTTAAAATTTTAATTTTGTGTATTTTGTTTTAGTTTCGTTTATATTAGTGGATATTTTTGGATTTGTTTAATACATTGTTTATAGTTAATTTTTCATTAATTTTTTTATTAAAACAATTTTTTTTTTTTAAATTATTTTTTAAAGGGAATTTCTAGTTTTTTCAGTTATTATTATAAATTGTAATAAACCAAGCAGAATGTTTGTTTATATAAATTAATGTTTACAGGTAATATGCGAAGCACACATACCAGTAAATATCATACTACATATGTATACCTGAATTTAAAAATTATGAAAAAGAAAAAAAACCAAAAATATCGAATCAATTATTTATTGTTATAAAAACAACATTGTCAAAAAATTTAAAGAAAAAAGTATAAGAACATAATTTTAAATAAATACATGAGCGACAGTTTTTTAAGCCACGTTTTAAATGAAATACAAGTAATTTATATTAATAAAAATATTCAACGTATAAAAAGCACGGAAGTTTTGCAGAAGTTTGCCAATTAATTTCTTATTGAAGCATATCGTTGCGAAAAATCTCATTAAATCAAGCCAGCATCATAGCACATTCATACATACATTAATCGTTTTCATACTTTTGTGTTTATATTTGCCTTCCATTATACCGTTGCATTTGCAATCTCACCATGACATGCAATTCACCATAATATGCGCCGTAGGCCGTATGTGTATTCACCAAAACACCATTACAATTAGTTAACTGCATATTTGCTTGAGTTAGGTGGTTTCTGGCATATTTCACTTCTTTGTATATTGTTTCTATTTTTGTTGATTTTCTTTTTTTTGTTTTGCTTTTTGAGCATTTGCATACTCATTTAACTCATACTCAACGCTGTTTTGTTTTTGTTATTTTCGCATATTTTAGAGGCATACCATAAAGTGAAAGTAGTCCGCGCAGAGCCATCGCAAGAGCCGAACGCAAGTGATGCCAATAAGGATGGGTTTCTGACACCCACGAAATTTGAACATCACAATTATACGTCCATGGAAATGTTTGTATACCAATTGGCACCTGGCTTCTGACATTCATATACCATATAATACCTAAACATCAATGAGCTAATCGTTGACTAACGCTTTCAGCTACCTACGCAACATTGCCGAATCGTATCCATCCATAACGCGTCTCTACTCGATCGGCAAGAGCGTGCAAGGACGGCAGCTGTGGGTAATGGAGATTACCAGCCAGCCGGGCGAACATGTGCCTGGCGTGCCGGAGTTCAAGTATGTGGCCAATATGCATGGCAACGAGGTTGTGGGCAAGGAATTGCTCTTACTGCTCACCAAGTACATGTGTGAGCGTTATCTTGTGGATGAGCGCATCACAAAGCTGCTGAATACCACACGCATGCATTTTCTCTACAGCATGAATCCCGATGGCTATGAAATATCGAGAGAAGGCGATCGCGCCGGGGCCACCGGACGCGTTAATGCGCATAACATCGATCTCAATCGTAACTTTCCGGATCAGTACGGTACGGATAAGTTGAACAAGGTGGCCGAGCCGGAGGTGGAGGCGGTCATGAATTGGACACTGTCGTTGCCGTTTGTGCTCTCAGCGAATCTGCATGGCGGCTCATTGGTGGCCAATTATCCATATGATGACAACGAAAATGACTTTAATGATCCGATGACACGTCTGCGTGATGCCTCAATAGGCGGACGCAAGCTTAATCCCACCGAGGATAATGCACTGTTCCGGCACTTGGCCTTAGTGTACTCGCGTGCGCATCCGACCATGCACTTGGGCAAGCCATGTCCGATGTTCCGAAATGAGATGTTTCCCGACGGCATTACGAATGGAGCGCAGTGGTACAGCGTCACAGGCGGCATGCAAGACTGGAATTATGTGCGCGCCGGCGTACTGGAGATCACCATCGAGATGGGCTGTGACAAGTTTCCAATGGCTGCCGAATTGCCACAGTACTGGCGTGAACATCGTGAGCCACTGCTCCGTTTCATTGAGCAAGTGCATCACGGCGTGCACGGCTTCGTGAAGAGCTCGATTGGCATGCCGATAGCGGGTGCGATTATCAACCTAGATGGCGGCAACCATACGACTTACAGCTCCACCTATGGCGACTATTGGAAACTGGCATTGCCAGGCCGACACAATATCACCGTGATGGCAGATGATTTTGCACCGCAGCGTGATGAAATCGAGCTGCCCTCGGTGGAACCGTTTGCCATGCGCATGGACGTGACGTTGATGCGGGACGATCCGCAGCACTGGGCCTCGGCGAATGACTACCGCATAATTGAAAATGTCGTTCACACGCGCTATCACACCGACAGCGAGTTGCGCACGCGCATGGGCGAGCTGGAGAACCAAAACGGGCAAATCGCCACATTTGGTTATGCGGACAACGAGTTCAGTCGTTACTACAATTACATCAAGTTGACCTCGGATGTAAGTATGCTGAAGCTGCATGGGCAGCAGCTGTGGGCAGGATTCACTGACGTCTCATTGTTTCGTTTTCAGATTGGCGAGCCGGAGGAGAACAAGTACAAAATACTGGTGCTGAGTTCACTGTTCGATACCACAGCGCCGCTGGCGCGTGAGATCACAATGAATCTGGTGCGCCATGTTATAGAGGGCCACAAGATTAGGGAGCCGCCCATGCTGCAGCTATTGCAGCGCAGTGTGCTCTACTTCCTGCCTCAGACCGAGAAGTTTGAAAGTGTTTTCAGAATGTTCAATGCCAAGTAGGTGTGCTGCGCTCGATTGTTCTAGCAATTTTAATTCATTTTGAGAATTTGCGCCTTTTAGTAATTCCATTTGCGATCCAGTGCTCTCGGATGAATTGGCTGAACGTATACTCAGTCCTATGTCGGAGCCTGCACGTGATATGCTACTTAATTTTCTTGCCAGTGAAAAATTCGATCTCATGCTAACGTTTACGGCAGGCAGCTCCGAGATAAGGTAACAAGTCTGGCCAACTGTCGGCTTATTGTGCACTAGAGAAATTAAACCAAATATGCAATGTTTCACAGCTATCCCAAGGGCGAGCCGATCTACCGAAAGCTTGCGCACAACATACAAACGACAGAATTCAACTTTTCGCCCTTGCAGTGCAGTCAGTCAGCCACACGCAGTTTACACCATGAAGTCACAGAACGTCTGACAAACCTCTTCTACAAGGTTCATAACATACCGATGTTCACGTTGGGTTTGTCTTGCTGCCGCATGCCACAGCAAACGGACATTGCCGCGATCTGGCGTAAGAACATGGATAAGCTTAAGAACTTCTTACGTCTGATTGACACGGGCGTCAGCGGTCAAGTGCAGACGGATTCGGGCGCACCGTTACGTGAGGCCTACATACGCCTCCTGGAGCACACGCTTGTCTACAATGTCACTAAGAATGCAGCACGCTTCCAACTGATACTGCCGAAGGGTGTCTACCGCATCGAAATTTGCGCCAACAGCTACCAGTCGCAGATCACGCAAATAACCATCGAGCATGGCAAGATTACACAACTGGGCGTCATACAATTGCACGCCTATAAGGCCATAAGCGGCGTAGTCAGTGAGATGCAACTGACGCCTACGGGCTACACCACCATCACTGGCCATGTGCTAGACGTCAACAACCATCCGGTGCGCAGCGCAAAGGTGTCCGTCATCGAACCGCATACGCGTAAATACCTGCGCAACTTCACCGATAATGTTGGCTACTACAGCATAGCAGCAGTGCCAGTGGGTGAGGTAACGCTCAAGGTGGAGGCGCCGCGTCACATTGAGGCGACACGACAGCTGCATCTTGGCGCGACTGCTGGGCCGACAACGAATATTGTGTTCCATCTGAAGGTTAACGAGCATGTGTTTGGCATGCCCCGTATGCTTTTCATAATCTTTGCCAGCATCATAATCATCTTCGGCGTAGTTGTGTGTATTTTGTGCGCACAGTATTGGATTCAGCGTAGACATCGCGGTGACAAACCCTATTACAACTTTTCACTACTGCCGCAGAAGGGCAAGGAACTGTTTGAGGACGATGCGGGCGATGACGGTGAGACGGAGCTGTTTCGTTCACCCATCAAGAGTGAGTGCGAGCAATTCGCCGCTGGTGTCTACCATTCATATTGATTTCTCTCTTTGCAGAGGGCATGAGCATACAGCCTTACTACGATGAGGAGAATCTCGAGCATATACTGAACACGGATGATGACGACGACGACGACGATGACGATCTCAATGACGCGGACAGCTTGCAGCATTTCAACGATGATAGCGGGGACGAGATAATCATGCTTGATAAGAACAGGCACAAGCGCAAACCCTAAACTGTGATCATGTGTAATACGGTTTCTGTTAAGTGTTCCACTGCTACTTCTTCTACTTTAACTACTCTCGCAAATTTTTCACTTTCAACATTTTGTTGTTCTTCTTAGTTTCTCTTGCTTAAAAGTTATCTTTATAATATCGATAAAAATGTGCGTTTTCGGCATTTATAAATGTTTAACTGTTGATTGCAATTGGCAATTGGCCCTTCCATAAATAGCTTTTTACACGTAAACGAAGCATCACAAGTAGAATTTTTTATTTATATTTTTTTATTATTATTTTTGTTTAATATTTATGTATATACACTCTTATGTGCTTTAAATTATTTTATGAATTTTATTAATTGTTTTATAAATTCTGCGCATGTGAATCTCAATTGTATTTATTTATTTTATTTTTTATTGTCAAGTTGAAATATGTTTAGTAAAGAAGAATGTTAGAAAGACAGACAGTAGTACACAAATTTCTGCTTAACTAAGACTGAAAATGCTTAAAAAACAAAAACATTCCCAGATTTAAATAAAACTAGAATTTAATTAAAGCAATGAGGTTGTTCTCAACAGAAATCCATTTTACATTATGCGTTTTTTTTTTTTTTTAATTGCCGAACTTAATCAAAAGCAGTTACACAATATATGTGCAATAAAGTAAGCAGTTTTATATACATATGCATTTTTAAATATGTTAAATATGAATACATATACATTTAATTAAACAAAAAAACATAAGACAAAACAAAAAAGTAACGGAGCAATAGAAAAGCCTTTAGATAAATTTATAATGTAAAAATAATAAAACTAAAATAAATATATATATGATAAAGGAAATAAAAGAAACACTAAGCAATAATTGGAAAACGCAGTATTTAGCAATTGATAAATAATATATAATGAAATCAATAAATAAACGATTTATACACCATAACATAAAACTTGGATTCATTTAAATCAGTTCACATAAGCTCAACAATTGTAAGACGGGTCTCACTATGTATGAATTCTTTTTGTTTCCATCTTATGTTAAGAAGCTCCACCTGTGTGCCAGCAGCTATTTAAACTTGCATGCATCAGGTTTATGTTTCGGTTAAAGTTAGATATCGCAAATTGTGCCTCACCGGGAGCTGCATAACACATGATCGCAGCAGTACAGAGTGCCCAATCAAATCTCAGACTTTCCTGCTTGCTTTGATGCAGCATTTATAAAAGATGTTTGTCGTATATACATACTTATATGTATATGCGTATGAATAGGCTATAAATTTTTTTCATGAATAAGCGGAAACTAAATTTATAGACTATCTGATTAAAATGACTCCAGCCTCGTTCGCCGATTGCGCCGTAGCTTTCTGCTGTTCTAGTCGTATGCGCAATGACAAATTATTGTAAACAATGCAGCAGCAGCACAATTGTCATAATGAGCAAGATAAGACACACAAAAGTGCGTAGCACAAGAGAGGTTATCAAAGCAGATCGCCTGGAATCAATTATAGCACAAGCATACATGCATACATACATACGTGCGTATACGTATATGAGATTTAAGTATGGCCGGCAGTTTATTATCAATGTGGGGATGCAGGCACAAAACTCAGTGGCCCCAAGTTAGAGTGACTTTTAGATGAAGCACAACGTCAGACGCGTTTGGAATAGAATCTGTTTTTGTTTGTTTATTTGACTTTGTGGCTGGTGTGATGTGTATTGGAAAGTGCATGAGGCTGTTGCGACTACGTGGCTACTGTCACAGTCGCGGCTATTGCAGCTCAACAGCCGAGTCGCAGCAACAGCCTTCTAGACTGGGCATCATAGGTGTACCCTTCTCGAAGGGGCAAACTAAGAGTGGCGTGGAATTGGCACCGGATCTGCTCAGAGAGCATAAACTGCTGCAATTGCTGCAGTTTGCAGCCGCAGGTGACACAACAATTTGAAGATTAAATATATATTTGTAAGTTATAACTTATGATCCGCACCATATGCGTAGGCAATTTATTGGTGCACGACTATGGCAATCTGTGCTACGCTGTCGACGACGATCTGCGTGAACAGCAGAGCAGGCATTTTGCGCACATTAAAGACTATGCCGAGTTCATGGCCTGCAATCTTGCGCTCATTGGCAAGGTGCAGGAGATGCTGCGCGACAATGAGCAATTTCTAACCATTGGCGGCGATCATGCCATTGGCTTCGGTAAGTCGACAGCACTACTATACCGCAGCAGAACGTAGCAGCAGACACCTGACCCCATATGCTTTACACACGACAGGTTCTGTGGCCGGGCATCTGCAGCATACGCCGAATCTGTCGCTTGTCTGGATCGATGCGCATGCGGATATTAATCTGCATTCAACATCCGGTTCAGGCAACACGCACGGAATGCCCGTTTCCTGTGTGGTGGCCCAACTGCGTAAGCACTGGCAACATGCAGGCCTGCAGCGAATCGCGCCTAATTGGTAAGTAACGCATGCATACACTCCCACAAATTCAAGAAACGAACCACATTTTTATTATATGAGTCCAAGCTTTTAACCGAAACTTATTTGAAAAAAGGCTTTTGGTAAAGAAATTCTGTTAACAGTTTATTAAATTAGTGTTTTTTATAGTTGACTTTAATTTATAATATTATTTAATTTTTCAATATTTAGATATTGTTAATATATTGAACTCATCCTGATTAGTGTTAGGGAAAAGGCCCTCAGTTAAAAATAAAAAAAAAATCACCATAATCCTTTCAACAAAGATTTTGGCTCTTTAAATAGACAAAATTCAAATTACAACAAATCAAATCAAAAATCAAAATCAAAACTGCTTCTACAAAACATCCGATTTCAACTAAAACAGCATCTGACAAAAGTAGTCATTTCGCTTTTGGCAAACTAACTTCGACGGGTCTAACGATTTAAAATGTGACTGGCCCTCAGCCTATTTCTTTTTTATATCCTGTACCAAAAAATGGTACAGAGTATATTAAAGTTGTGCAAATGTATGTACCCGGCAGGAGGCGTGGCAGGCCACATAGAGTATATATATTTTTGATCAGCATCGATAGGCGAGTCTATCTAGCCATGTCCGTCTGTCTGTCTGTCCGTATGAACGCACGGATCTCGGAAACGGTCAGGCCTACAATTACCAAATTTGGCAGAAAGACTCACCTAATCCATAATCACAACGTGTTTATTTTTTTTTTTCGATATACAACCTATAACTGCCATAGTAACAATCGCAACTAGCTACTAGCAAAACCCCTTTTGGTTTTCAAGATATCGTTACCAAATGTTGGATTCAATAGTTCTAGCTAATGCCCAACCACATATCTCAATATTATGTGTATCGGTTTACTAGATCATATAGCTGCCATAAGAACGATCGGCAGAGAAACTACATTTGCTGAGAAAAGCTTTTTTGTTTATTAAAATATTCTTACCAAATTTTGGATTTAATAATTTTAGGTAATATACAATGATATTCTTGAATATAATAAATGTCGTTTTACTATTACATGTAGCTGTCATAGGAACGATCGGCCGATATATGAGTTTTACTAAGAAAAATTAGTTTGTTTCTTGATATATCCTTACATAATGTATACAAAATATTAAAACAAAAAAAAAAAAAAAATTATTGAATTTTGGATTGGTTGCAGGGTTTTCTACAGTCGGTTACGCCCGACTATAGCCCTGCCTTTCTAGTGTTAATTATATTTTTGATAGGCAATAATTTCTTTTTATCGCCCGTTTTCCTTACAAATCAACAACATATTTATTTTTGTATATACAAACAATTAAGACTATGTATAATTCAATTAAACTGAGGTGGGATTTTCGCTTTGGTTTATGGAAGTAGGAAACTAAAGTGACGTCGCTTCAGCCTTCTTATTGGAGCTGCTGAGGCTAGGGGTCTTGCCAGCCGGTTTTTGTGAGCCAGCAGTCGATCATTGTACCTGCTCGAAAAGAAGCAGATCTGGTCCTCGACTGTAGAAGGGTCTAGGTCGCGGTAGGATTCTTTTTCTTTGCACACGAAACCCAAAAAACACATCCTGTTGAATAGCATCCTAATTGGCTTTTTACAGTATAAGCCAAGCAGGGATGACAACACAACGCACTCATACAATTGTCCCACGGGACTAATGAGTGATACTTACAGAAGTAAATGACCCTGATTTCCTGACGCCTTCTTCAGAATTGAATCACATTAATATCTTGCGAGAAAGTAAATTCATAAAAATACGAACATGCATATACATATATTAAAAATAAATAGCGCAACAGCAAAGCTGCATGCGGAGTTTTTTTTATAGTTTTGCGTTTTTTATTGTTTCATTGTTCTTTAAATTAATTTAATCTTGTATAAAAAATATTTATTCGTTATCACAATATTTTCGCTTCGTTTTATTTTTACGTGCGTTTTTTTTTTTATTTTTTTTTTTTTATAAACTAGTTTCCATTTAATTTTAATTAAAAAAATTTTTTTGCCTAGTTTTGTCCTTGGCTAAACACAGTCTTTAGTTTTCATTTAAAAATACTTAAACATTTTAAGAAACTTATTAAAGCATATTCCTTTTATGAATTAAATTTATTTTAATTACTTTTTATTATTTACTGGTCTTCTTTAAAAATACTTTTGTTCTAAATAAAAAACAAAAGAAAGTAATTGAATACACAAAATTTAAATCGGTGCATTGACTTCGTTGCTAAAAGTTCAACTGGAAGAGAAATGATTACAAAAAAAAATATATATTAAAAACACAACCAAAAAAATGTCCAATTAAGCATTCTAGCGGTCGTCGCATTTAGATGACCCAATCCTTGTCGTTGCGCTACTAGGCTGCTATGTAATACTGCGCAGTCGGCCTTGCTTTTTACAATAAAGTAATGATAAAGACAACAAAAAAAAACACTTAAATACAAAAAAATAAATAATTAATTAAATATAATTACATTTAAAAAGAATGATCTTACATTTATGAAATACTTGACATATTTTAAACTAAAATTTGCGTTGCCGCGTTTGTTTGTTTTGTTTCGTATTTTGTAATTTTTTTAATTGGTTTTGTACTGTTACGTTGTGCGCGAGAGCGAGGCAGAGGCAGGTTATAGTTGGTGCTAATGTGTTGTTATCGATAAATGACGCTTACGTTTTTATCGTTTGTCGTTACAAATGAAGCAAATAACACATCGAACTGAAAACGGAAATTATGTTTTATGCATATTTAAAAACAAAATATGCACATACATACATATTAATTTACATAATAATGAAATTTAATTAAATATATATATTTTTGGTTTACCGAAATAAAATATATGATAAACGCATAAGATTAACATATAATGGTGGGCACTATGTTGAGGAGTTCGATAACCGATAAATAAAAATAAACAACGCCAAGAGCAATAAGCTTAGGACAATTTTTTTTGTTAACAAATTTCACACACACACTTAACACACACAGGCATACGCACGCACACGCGCCTGAAAATAAACAAAAGAAAATGCGCAAAGTTAAAATTGTTATTATTTAAGTTAAACTACAAAAGAAAACTTAAAAACAAGAAAAAATAAAAACAAATAAATAATATCGCAATGTAAGCACAAAAATGTTCAATTAAAAAAAGACGATTTCAACAAATGTTCATTACTTACCGAAGAAGAATAAATTAACAACAATAAATTTCGTTAACAAATGTGTGTCGCAAAATATAAAAAATCCATTTTTACATTTACAAGGTTTTTGGTTTTTGTTTTTTTTTTTAACTCGGTACACTGAAAAATAAAAAGAGGCAATAAACAGTTAAAACGACAACTTAAAATGTTTTGTGTGAACATTTTGTACCGGGTTGACTCTCACTAAAAAATATATTTATATAAAGTTGACAAAAAGTAATCCAGAACTGTTCGTATCGGATCGGTACGGATCTCGTATCTGAGCTGAGTTGTAAGTTAAGTTGAGGAAGTAAAATTTACATTTACACGCAAAATATGATCGCTTTGTCGTTCACGACACCACGAATCCCGACGTGTAGCACACAGTTTGTTACGGGTTTCTTAGCTTCAAAATACTAAGGATATGCACTGAAATCAAAAACTTGTGTGTATGTGTATGTGTTTTCTACTAATCGAAAAATCACTTGTCAGCGGTAATATTGGTACATGGAATTCCAACTCAAATTTGTACTTTTCACTAGCGAGAAAGTGCTGGAACCTGTTTGTATGTGTGGGAGTGTTAGGCGTAGCAGCGCTTTTTAATGAGCAGAGGATACAACAACAACGTGAGCGACTAAAAAAAAAATAGAAATACAAAAAAAAAAAAGAAAAACAAAGAAAACCGGCAAAATGTAAAAAAAATGACAATGGCTTTAACGGAAAAAAAACCATTTAAAGTAAAAAAAAAAATAACAAAATTCACAATATAAATACTGTATAAGAACACAAAATATTAAAGTAAAATTAATTAAACATAAAACTAAAATACACAAAAAAGGCAAAATCCAAAAATCAACATAAAAACTAAATTTTGAAATGTACACAATAAAAAACGTTTAAAATAGAAAAAAAGATATAAAAACCAAAGCAAAAGATAAGGAAAAAAACATATATTTTATATAGTAAATACAAAATAATAAATATAAAAAAATATATAAATAACAAAATAAAATAAAAAACACGTAACGTTATATAAACATAATTTATCATAATATGAAACAAATTTAACCAAATTTCAGTAAAAAAAAAATCAAATAAAGAATATAATAAACAAGAAAACTAAACAAATATTCATCAATTATTAAAAAAAAAATTAATACAAAAAAAGTTTTAAAATAAAAACAAACTAAAAAAATAAAACGTAAAAACAAAATTTTTAAAAATATATGTAAATTAAAAAAAAGAAAAAATTAAAAATATATACAATCAAACTTTAATAACTCGAACTAAACCGAAAACCAAATATTAAAATTAAATAAAAGGAATATTATGTAAGAGAACTTAATCCCGAATATCTGCGTATGCGAATTTTGAAAAACTATTCGAACGCTATTTTCAAATTGCACTACAAAACGAGTAAAAAATTCCGCGAAACAGAATAAAAACTTAATCAACTTTAAAAAAATTTAACTAAATAAAAAACAGACATTAAATAAATTTAAAAAATGAACGCCTACTTATTTCGGGCCCACTGCAGCTCCAGAATTCGACAGAAAGTTGAAAATAAGAACAAAAAATAAACTCAAATTAGAAAAAAAAAAAATTTTAAGAAACTTAAAAAAAACTAGAACAGTAAAAATTAACTTACAAAACAGAAAAAAAACATTTAAAATAATACAAAAGCTACGAAAATTTTGTACATAAAAACGGGCGAAAAAAATTAGTTTTTCGAAAAGTATTTGAAGAAAGAAAGAAAAACTCATAAGCATATTTTTAAGTACATTTATAATATTATTTGGTTTTTTTTTTTTTGTAATAATATAATTTGCATTAAATATCATTGAAATGTGTGATAAATATTAAGTAATTAATTAATAATAAATATTAAAATAAATATTAAATATTAAGTTTTTCTCAACTGTTGCTTTCGCTTTGTTATTCCTTTTTTTCTGTTTGTTCATTTTTTTTTTGCTTGTTTTTTGGTTTTTTGCTTACGCCATTTTTATTTTGCAATTTGCGTATTCCGGTTGTTTTTTTTATGTTTTTGTACGTTTTACTCTGCTACTGAGTAATTTATTTTTTCGGTTTCGCACATTTTGCGTTTGCCATATAAAAAATAGAATAAATTATAAACTATTAATTAAAATTAAATTTGCACAAAATCATCATAAATACAAATACATAATTCAATGATTACTTGGTTTAAACATATATGCCTTTTTATATAATAATAAATCATTATTTCATATATATAAAAGACGTTTTTTTTTTGTTCATAATAAACATATATATGATTATAATAAAAGTATTTTCTTTGCACAAAATATCTTATTTGATTGGTTGTTGTTGTTATTGTTGGAATGCGGTGATGTTTAATAAAGAAAATAAAATTTAAAAAAAACCGAACATAGGTACACCACTAAAAAAAAATACACTTAAAGCAAAAAAAATATTGCCATATCGCTTAAGGAAATTTTTTTTTTTAAACATTTATTAAATGCGAAAATATCATTACGAATCAGTTTTCATTCTTGACTAGAATTCGTTAAAAGAATCATTTTTTTCCAACACTTCCCTTGCTTTGTTGAAAAAGTAACACGCTCTGGAATGTATTCTATTTGGACTTGTTGAGATCAATTTTTTTATTTTTTTTTTTTGACTAGATATATATTTGTTTGTATATAAAAATTTGCTATGTGGGACAAGTAGTAGAGGAGTAGGTAGTGGACTTTAAGGGGAAGTAACTAATAGTAAAGAAACCCGAAAAATGGCACACCACAACAAAGCATAAGAGTAACAAGAAAAGTATAACAAAAAAAAAATCAGCTATTAATTTTTTTTTATGATCTTGTTTTGTGTTATATTGTTACAATGACGAGACGAGACGCCAAAGTGACACGCACAAGTACACATTGTACAAAACAAAATATTTTATATATATAAATATGACACCCACATGAGCGGCACAGACAGTAACAGTCAAGTAGCAGAAATGAACGCAGACAAAATGTCACGAGTAAAGAGACGAGGTGTGTGCGCATAAACAAAACAAAAATATTAAAAGAAAAGAAGAAAATAACAGTCGAGTAAATACAAAGGCAAACAAAATAATTTGAAAACAAAATGAAGTTAAAGTAATTGTAAAAAAAATAAAATCAAAATAAAAATCAAATCAAAATGTTTATTACAGAAAATTTCTTGTTTATTGTTTAATGAAAAGTTGTTGTTGTTGTCGTCGTTGTTGTAGCACTTACACATACAAAAATTAAACAATTGTGTTTTTTTTTTTTTTTTCTTGAAAACAAAATATATAAAAAATAAAAAAGTTTAAAATAATAATCATACTAATAATAAAATATTCATTTTCATTTAAATATGCATAATACGAAATTAAAAGAAAAGAAAATAATTATTAAAATGAAAATATGTTCATATTAAAATGTTAACTAAGCGTAACACAGCCTTCGATGATTCATCGATTTGCCGTTAATCGTTGTCGCCTTAGTTAGCCAACACTAATATACAAAGTACATTTGTTTGTTGCTTCTTGCTGATTTGATTTGATTGATTATCATCATCGTTATATGGTGCACAAAACAAATTGTTATATAAAATAAAATTCCTTTTTTTGTTTTTAAATCATAATGGTAATAATAATAATAATCATGATAAGAGTTAAACATATAAAATTATAATTAATATTAAAAACGAAAACAAAATTTTAATAAAACAAAAATTACACAAATTAAAAACTCAAGCCCATATAAAACATAGAAAAATCATAAAAAAAATTTTAACAAATACATTTTGTTGAAATTAAATAAAAAATACGACAATCCTTTTTTTGAAAAATTTTTTTTTCTCGTTTTTTTTCTTAGCTTTTTTTAAACACACAACTTTTCTCGCTTGCCTGTGCTGCATAGTGTGGGAGACTCATAACACGCAGCGTGATCATTAAAGACTTCTTGATTTTTTTTCTTGCTTTTTTTATCGATTGTTTTAGCAAACATTATTACGTTGTCTTAGTTTCTTCTTACTGTTTTTCTTTTGACCTTTAAATTACACAAAAATAATGCTTCATATAAATATATATATAAATAAATAAATTGTACTTAAAGTTCTACTTTAAAAAAAAAAAACCAAAGCAAATACAAACTGCATTAAATTAAAGAAAAAAATTAAAATGAAAAATTAAATTGCGCATAACTTTATACTTTCAACTGAGATACACATTTCTTGCATGAAACTATTGCACAGAACGTTTCAAATGAAAACCAATAAAAGCGACAACTAAAAAAATATAAATCAAACGCAATAGTAAATTATGGAAAAATAAAATTCAAGAAAGAAAGAAGAAAGCACGCATAAAGATTAATTTCTTACAACATTTTACTTTTTTATGTTTAATACTTTTTTCATCAGTTTTTAGGCATGTCTCAAATGCTACGCGCCAATATATTTGTTTTTACTAGTGTTCTTTTTAATGCTATATGCACAATAAACCCCAATGTGGCGCCCAAGAATTGTCAAGTCCTATTGCAGTGCCGACGCCCGCACGCACTTGCCGTATGTGTGTGTTGCGTGTGTATGTGTTGTGTAAAGCATACAACATGTTAAGTGTAGCTGCCTGTTTCTTTTTGAATTCATTTTTTTTTGTTGTATCTTTTTTCTTGTAAAATTACTCATGTGAAATGCATAAAAAGTATCTCTAACGCAGCCGTCTTGTCTTGTCCACTAGTTGCTTCAATTTTTGTTACTTTTATCTATTATTTTTTTATTCTTATAAGTAACTTTATTTTATGTATAACTTTATTTAAATTTCGCTATTATTGCTTTTTGCTTTTTTTGTTGTTGCCAAATGTTTTTCATAAAAAATCGTACTAAAAGCATTTCATTTTATAATAATTGTATTCGCATTATATTAGTTCTTCTTTCTCTTGCATTATTACATTTTACTTGTCCTTAGAACAAGCCCTTCAATGTTGAGCTAAATTCCACATTAGAATACACAATGCAAAAGGATAAGGATGTGAATTTTGTACTAAACCCGGGTTAAAAATAAGCCGTGGTGAGAACGAATTAAGTTAATTTGCTGAAACAAAAATGATAGTGTCACATGGAACAAGAATAACAAGGTAGTGCCAATTTGGCCGTTTACTCTGTTGAAATATAGTATTTACATTTTATTGCAAATAAAAAATCTTTGGGACCTCAACAAAAAAAAAAAAAAATACAAATTATAGTATCAACGAATTGTGGGAATTACTCGTGCTTTCTCTCTTCACAAAAAGCACTCCCTCAAGCCATGGTAGAGGAAATATAACAACAATATACTCTCTCGGTAAAATTTGCATCCGGAGGTCTAACTCGAGAGAGAAAATTTTGTATGGAAATCAACTCTCTCTTAAGCATATTGCTGCTGCATTTTACAAGAGCTAAAATTAAAACAAAAAAAAAAGGCAGCACAGAACAGAATAGTGGGAAATAAAGCAAACAAAAAATCCAATACGAAAAAAAAAAAACGAAGCATGTACACATCAAATTTTTTTTCATTCTTTCAACGCATGCGTGCATGCCAGTGTGATTGTTTTTTTTTTTTAATTCCGCTAATTGTTTAATTGTTACGTTTATTGCAAATATTTTAGCTACTCAAAAAATTCTTTTAACGTTTGCTTGCCTGCCTGCCTGTCTGCCTACCCAATGCTTATAAAGCACACCACATTTTCTCTCTGTCGCTCTACCAACAACACTTGACAGCATTGCATAACGAACCATACGATATTCTCTTTAGCTTTCGCTGAGAGTTAAGTTTCGGGTTTGCACTTTGGGCGAAAACATGACTTGAGCTCGATTTCATTATGTAATTTGTTGACTGAATTCAGTGTAGCTTTAGGATTAGTCAAAATATGTCAATGTTGTTGTTGCCATTGCGTACATTTTGCAACACGCCTCGAGTCTTATTGAACATTGTACGAAGTTTACTCTTTTTTTTTTCTAAGATGAATTTGTTTTCTGACGTTTTTCCTACAATTGTAAAAAATTTGTCGCACACTAGCCAATGTGTAAAAAGTTGAGTGCATCACCAAATGGGCTTAAAGCACAACTGTGCATTGCGCAAAACTTTTGCAAAGCAATAGAATTATGCGACAATTCCCCTGTCTATCAGAAGTAGGCATCGATCTGTGTTGCCATGTGCAACATTTATGTGCATTAAGCTTAGAAATAGCATTCTGAATTTGTTCAACATTCATATATTGCGAAATCAATTAATATAAAGCTTTAAGACGTTTGAAGCGCGCTCAATGTTCGATGCAATTTAATTCTGCGATCATTCGAACCACATCGGCGGTTTTTTAATTGTTTTATCTTGACGTTTTTTTTATTATTTGTTGTACTCTTGATTGTGCGGGACATTGCAAACCAGATCGTTTTTTTGTAAGCAGCACAAGCGAATATTTTGCTGATCGAATTATGCGAGTCACATCACCGGGACATAACTCGATGATGTGCTGCACAGTGTGCTATGCGTCGGTTTTATTATTTTAGTTTTTTTTTTTTTTTTTTTTAATCAAATCTCGTTTTTTATATGTTTGTTTTTTGCTTGTTGTAAAATTTTAAGCTTCCTCGTTTGTTTCTCTGTTGCATACGCCACCGCTCATTTTCTGACTAGATTTCTTGTTACAAATTGTTTATATTCTTGTATGTTTGTTAATTAATTACTTTAGTCGTAAAGTTAACCGTTAATTAAATTAGTTTCTTTTTTTAGTAACCACCTCACAGCTGCTTATTCAACGCCATTTTTTTTTTTTTTTTGCATTGATTATTACTTTTTTTTTTCATTTAATTCTTTTTTTTTTGCATTGAATATTATTATTATTTTTTTTTTTTTCATTTCATTTCTCTTGTTTTTTTTCTAAGTTGTTTCTGAGTGTTTGTTTTTCTTTAACTTAACAGCTAAAATCATTTTTCTCTTGTTCTATTTTTTGCGTGTTTGGATTTCGTTTCCGTTTTTTTTTTTTTTTTCATTTAAATAAATAAATTATATGCTAATTAAAATATAAATACATATAGAATCAATTATATAACTATAAATATATATATAAAAAAAAAGAAATATTTAAATAATTTTAATGCATAATATAAATAATAAGTATGTATGTTTTCTTTTGTTTCGTGTATGCCTTCTTTGCTGTCGTCTGTCTTTCTGTCTGTACGGAGTCTGTTGTCTGTGCATTCAGTTTGTTTGTTGTTGCTGCGCTATTGCTGTTAACGTAACTGTTACAATTCCATGCCAATACAAAACTTTAAACAATTACATAATTAATAAAACGATAATGGCAATGCCTGATAAACCATATAAACTCATATTTTAAAAATTAAACAAACCAAACAAAGAAATCAACATAACCGAAATCTGGTTCGTAAATCAAAAAACGAAAAATACATGAAATAAAATTAAGCCGAAAGAGAACATCATGGCATGTATTTTTTTTCTTTCTGTTTTGTTTTTTTTTTTTTTTTTTTGCAAAAATGTACGCGCATGCGTAACGGTAACGAGGGTAACTTGACTGTATACGTGTCATTTTTGTTGTTGTTGTCGTTGTGTGTGTACCCGCAGCAACATTAAAAAAGGAACGCAAAGGCGTAGTAAAGTTAACAAGCGAAAAAATAATTATTAAAAATAAACAAAAAAAAAAAAAATTCAAGTAGACCATGATATAATTTTTTAAATACGTTAATTATGACTTCTTTTGTTGTTAGTGATATATATATAAAAAAAACAGAAAACATTAATTTGTGCTTTGCTTTGCCGCTTAATTTTATGAACAGTTTGTTTTGGTTGTTTTTTTTTTTAAGTTGCTTCCTCGTATTTTCCTTTTTTTTTTTTTAATTTTTGTTTTAATATTTGTGTTTAACTATACATATTATTTTAATATTCACTACCATGTAATTTGTTTAGTAAATTTTTTTTTAATTTGCGCATAAATTATTATTGTATTTGCTTGCCAGCCTCCGTGTGTATTAATCGACGCTATCGCCAACAACTAACCAACGGCTCTTAAAGAGCTTTGCGTCAACCTTTCTTTTGTTTACTTTTCTCCTACTCCTCCCTCTTCTCTCCATCCTTTCAACTATTAATGTTTGTGCATCAACACACGCGGTTTGACTATTTCCCTTGTCGTGCCTTGGCGCGATTGCTGCATTGCACACTGCCATTGTTAAGTTTACTTTTCATTTCGTTTTGTTTTCATTTCTTATTATTTTTTCAACCTTATGTATATATAAATATGTTATTATTTTTACTATATATATATATATATATTTATATATATATATATAAATAAAACAAACACAAAAACATTTTAATATTTTTTTTTAGTAAGTAGTTAATACTGTAGCAGCCTCCTTAATTTGTTTATGTTTTTGTTAAATATTTTTTGTCACTTTTTTCTTGTTTTTTTTTTCCTAACGATTTCTTTTGCTTTCACATTTATTTTTTGCGTTTGTTTCATGTGCAAAGGTTTTATACATATATTAGCGCCAATGCACAAAAATGGAAATTGTGTGTTTGCATGCATATGAGTTTGCCTGCATTCATCTTATCTTTTGTTAACTGCTTAAATTGTTTTTTTCTAGTTTTTTCTTTATATTTTTTTTTTATGTTCTTGTAGGAATTATGTCAGAAGCTTGAAACTTCAATTGATTTGTATGGAAGAATGGTTTCGCTTAGAATTTAGAGTACAGTAAATTGTTTTTATTTTGCTTTCTTTTTTTCTTTTTGTTTTTTTTTTTTTTTTTGTTTTTGTTACTTATCAATTTCGCTTTCTTCACACTTTACTACTTTTGCTTTAATTTGTAATTTTTAACACTTGTTTTTGTTTTGACATTTCACATATTTTAAATTTTTTTATTTTTGTCTAGCTTAGCCGATTTCTTGTTGATTTCTTTGTCTTGAATTCGTTTACATACGTTTTTATCTTTGTATGGCATTTCATTTTCTACATTATTTGAATGATTTGATTTAAAATTACTTTGCTATCGCAACGTCAACTGCTTAACTACTAACTGCACGCTGCCGACTACCGGCAGCCCTATTATCGCTCTCTTTTGGTCTGTTTGGCTGTTTCGATTTCGAATGTAACCGTGCGCGCGCGCAAGTACACAAATGAACGACGATAATACGATACGTTATCGTCGCAGCAGCGTCAGCATTAGCGATTATTGTTCGTCTGCGCGTTTATCGTTATCGCAGTTAGAAAACAAAACAAAACAAAACAAAAATGAAAAAATTAAAACAAACGAACGAACAAATTTAATCGCATCGACTTTTGCTGCTGCTGCTGCTGCCGGCATTGACTGTTTTTTTGTGTGCCGGTGTGCGCGCACGGCTCGCATATGTACATACATACATATGTACAAATATATAAATATAACGTTACTACGGCGACGCGACGCAACATACATGCATACATACATACATATAGGTTCGCTTGTTCTTGCTGTTTGACATACATATGCTGTTGTACGAGTAGTACTTAATATTAGAGCAAATGAAACTGCTTAGTAAAGTAAAGAAAGAAGAAAAGAAAATTTGCAGAGTAGTGTACTTTAGAAGGAGAAAAAAAAAAACAAAAAAAAATTCATTCATTCAAACGTTTGATTAAGAAAAAGCATACTCGTCTTTCTATATACATACACATATATCAATATACATATACCAACTATGTGTGTATATATATGTATATATAGTATGCATGTGTACAGCATTAAAACAGTTTTCCTTGTTGTTGTAGTACTTTTTTTTTGTAGTTTAGTGTCATGTCGTATCGTGTTATATAGTTGTGTAGTGTAGTGTACTGTAGTGTAGTGTAGTGCTGTTATTATTGTGTCTCATACGTATATAAGATGTTCCGTGTGAACCTGACGGTGATCAATGCTGTTACAACGAATGAGAATCAGAGAACAACTTCTGTGTCAAAAAAATAAAAAAAAACAACAACACAAAATTACGAAATGGGGAAAAAAAATATTCAACCCTTGTGTCGTGCTGCCAATTACGTCCGACCAGAGTCGTACAATATATAGTCGTAGCTTACAGCTAAGAGCTGTGGAAAGCTGTGTTACTAGCATGTATGTGTATATGTGACACGAACACGTCTTTATGTATAAATTGACCGTATCCGAGGGGATCCAGTCACACAGACGTGTTCTCGGCGATTCTCATGGTAAAAGCAATCGATGTTCTTTTGATAATTCACCACAGCAGTGTGTTTGTTGTTGTTGGTGTTTTTGCTGTTGTTACTGTTGTTGTTTTTGTATACTTATTTTCTGTTCGCTGTGAATGTATATGTGAGTGTATAGCTGTGTGTGTGTGTATGTGTATGTGTGTGTGTTGGTTTGCGCGTGTATGTGTATGTAGTGTATGTTTGTATGTGTTTACTTGGTTTTATTGGTTTTGAAGCTGACCTGCAGCACTCGATTGCCCATGGTATAGCCGTTGAGTGCGCGTATGGCCATCGCCGCCTCGTCGTAGTTCGTCATCGAGACGAAGCCATAGCCCTTACACTGATTGGTTGCCGGATCTTTGACGATCTTCACTGATTGCACTGCACCGAATGGGCCAAAAAGCTGCCAGAGTGACGCCTCCTCTGTTTCCGGCGCCAGATTATAGATGAATATTGGATATGCGCCACCCGGCCCACTGGCTAATGTTGTTGCGGCAGCGGCTGCAGCACCGATGCCATTTGGCAGCATTACATCGAGCATATCACCGGCCATGGGCGAGAAGCGTGCCAGTCCCTTGTTAACCGGCGTATGCATGGCGCCGCCAATGCGTCGCACAAGCTGCGGATTCAGGAACGGCGGCAACTGTGGCTGTATAATTTTACTAGTACTGCCGGGTGTATTCGAAAATTTCACAACGATCGGATCGGTGCAATTAGCGGGCGTTGTGCCATTAAGCGCAATAATCGCCCGTGTTGCCTCCTCCCGCTTATCGAAGCGTATAAAGCCTACACCCTTTGTCTGTGAATCGTTGCCGGCATTCTGCAGTATGCGCGACGTGATTATGGCACCATACGGCACAAAGATAGCTTCCAATTCCTGTTGTGTCATCGTCTTGGGTAAACCGGATACATATAGATTGGCGCCCTTGATCGCATCAGACGAAGGTCGTGCGAAAGAAACCTTAATCGTTTTATTCTGTAATCGCAGACCATTCAGAACATTGACAGCCTGTTCAGCATCCTGTGGCCGTACATAGTTCACAAAGCCATAGCCTAGGCTTTGGCCCTTCGACGGCGCTTGCGGATTCAACGGATCAATGTAAACTTGCGATTTGTCACGTATCAATTTCACCGATTCAATTTCGCCAACACTTGAAAACAGCGAACGTATCTCATCCTCAGTCATGGTCTGGGGCAGATAGTTTACAATTAGATTTGTGCGCGTCTCAGTGCTGCCATTGCTTCCGTTTTGTGCACCGCCCCCTCCGCCGCCATTTGCATTGCCGTTCGTGTTGTTCGGCTGCTGCGGCGGCGGTTGTTGCTGCTGTTGTTGCAATTGTTGGGTTACGGCTGCGGCCGCAGCGGCGACCGCTTGCTGTGTCTGCTGCTGTTGCACCTGCAGTATGGCTTGTTGCACTTGTTGTTGCTGTTGCAACTGTGCAGCTGCGGCAGCGGCAGCAGCAGTCTGCACGGGCGCTGCAGCAGCGGCATTTGTTGCAGCAACGGCCGCGGCGGCAGCATTCTGCATTAGCTGTGCTTGTGAATCGACGGCGGTACCACCGGCGCCTGCGTTCGCCATCATAAAATCCACTAGGCGTGTTTATTTGTTGCGGGATTACGTGTTATTTGATTAAGATTAGGTTTGTTTGTTAATTGGTTTGTTTTATCGTATTTTTTTTATTTTTTTTTTTTTATGTTTTTGGTACACAATTTTTTTTCAGGTGGTTGTCGGTTTTTTTTTGTTTGTTGTTGTTGGTTGCAATTGTTGTTGTTGGTGGTTGTCGGTGATTGTTGGTGGTGGGCGTAGTATAGAAGCGCGCAGAGGCCAACGCAATTGACATGAAATAAGAAAAATTTATAGTTAAAACATTTGTTACAGTAGGGAAATGATGCAAGCAGACGCAGCAGCCAAAACTTACTCGTGCAATTATAAAATTATATATTTTACTTAGCGTTTATTATTATTAAATATAATTAATTAATTTATATAAATATTGACGACTATATTGACTTTTCACTGAACACTTTTTTGGATTAATTAAGTTTGCACTACTACTTTTGGCTAGTTAAAAAAAAAAAATATTATAAAACAAATATTCAGACACTCGAACGCAAAGCTCCGGCTGAGAATTATGCTATTCCGTTATCCTTACAGTCCCCGAGCACGCTTCCAAGCTGACTAATACTCGCACTCGCATTGAAGCGTTTAAAAATGCCTAGTGCTGCTTTTTTCGGCGATGCAGATGGTGGTGGGTAGTGCTGGTGCCGCCTTGTCGTGGTTGTATTTTATTTTATTTTTTTTTTTTTTAACATGAAATGAGTAGGAAACCAAGCCAAGCCCAGTTATGTAACACGAATACACACTCACAAAAACGCAAATAGAACACAGCCAGACACCCTTTGGTGGCACCACCAAAATGAGGACGAGATCATAACAGCAACGACACGACAGTGTAATCACGAAAAGAGCAAAACGCAGTACGACGCACAACCCCGAAAATGTGCTGTAAATATTTATTTATTTTTTTTTTGCCAAGAAGCAGGAATAAGAACAAGCAGCCACTAAACACAGCAAGACAGTTAAGGGTTAATTCACCCCCTTGTAAGCCTAGTGGTACTAATAGTGCCTGCTGCAGCAGCTCAAAAAACAAGCGCTCATTGTAGATACGCACTGCTGGAACTGCTGCTGCTATACAAATTTTAGCGTTGCCATATCGTGCACAACGCTATGTTAACAGAGTTATTTAACTTTTCAAAACAACTCGCTCTCGGCAACTCACATACACACTGACAAGTGATGAAAATTCACCCGTGAGTCGCCATACATACATAGCCATATTCTCAACGCGGAAATTGGATGTTGAAGCCTCACCTCCCCCTCAGGATTAGGGTTTTGAGTCTGATTTGACTTTTGAAGAACCCTAGTACCATAGAGCTTGCCGTGTCGGTTGCAACATCAATGCGATGACGATACTACATTTTTTTTTTATTCCGTATAACAGAGACTAAGTTCGGACATATATTTGAGAACAAAATTCGTAGCACACAAGTCACCTTTTAGGTCGTCATCGTTGCCGAAGCGCAGCAGAGTGTAGCAGACAACAATAAATCTTACGTATACTAACTAACGCTATCTCGCTTGTACTCGCATCAGCTACCAATACACTTGATTACATTTCGTTTCTGTTCTGTTCAGTTGTGCCCCTGGTAACAGCAATAAAAAGTTATACCTATTTACTACCCTGGCTCTCTTGTCAGCTAGAGTTCGTCCAAAGGACTAACTTCATTGCGGCAGCAGCAAAAAGTAGAACGCTAGCACTCACACACACTCCCCCATAGAAAACACGCAACCTAAACAAATATGTATAAATATATGTTATATATATATATACGCAATCTACTTTATTATAAAACCAATACAAATACTCACTTATTTGATGTTGCTACTACTTTGCTCCGTTTATAATATTGTGCTCGCGACTCCTGAGTAAGTCGCTCTCACACAGTATTTTAGTGTGTGTGTGTCTCGTCAAAGAATCGGTTTGATGGTGCTTCTGCTTTTGTCTTTTTCGTCGTTTTTGTTTTTCTTTAAACTATGCCGCAAAGTTAATATTGCTTTTCGTTTTCCTGTTGGTATTTTTGTTATTTGCTTTTAATTATTTTTTTTTGTACAGTTTGATTTTTATTGATTTTATTCAGAGCTCAAATTTACTATGTCTATGATTTTCTTTTCATGCGACTGCTTTTCTCGTGCTTATTTTAATGCAGGTATCTACGTTTTATGTATAGTATTTTTTGAATTATTTGTTGTTATTACACAATTTTTTTCTTTTTTTTGTTGTACCAATTATAACACTATATTTGTTGTAGTTTTTGCATTGCCGCGCAGAGACTTGTAGTTTATTATTATAAACTTATTCTAATAGCCAATATAGCGCGCGCACGAGAGAGCATGAAATTACTCGCTTGCATGCAAAAGCAACATAGAAAATAAGAAAAAAAAAAAATTCACGCACACACACAATCCGCTGACAATAAAGTAAAAAAAAAGTGCATATATATAAAAAACCTATTACTCGGCATGTGTGTATGTGTGAAAATGTACGTCGGTTTTTTGTATCTATAAGACGATTTTTTTTAGTTGCTTTTGCTTGCTCGTCTGTAGTTAGACACGCTTATTAAATTAAAACACGCGTTTGACTATTATTTTGCTGCTGCAGCGTTTTCTTTAATGTTTGTAACAAGTATTAAAAAAAAAAAGAATTCCTTTTAGTTAATAAGTAAATATACAGACGAGTAAATATGTATATATAAATATATGACTGCGCGTCGCACACGCTCTTCTCAAATGTTGTTAACTTGCTTTGCACAAACACTATTACTGACTCGTACTCTGGTCACTCTTCTCTTTTTTTTTTTGCAGATACACTTTTTTCCTAAATAGTGAAATTGTTGTTGTTAATTATTTTTGTTATCGTAGTAGTCGTAGTTTGTCGATTATCACTATTGTTATTGTGGCTGGTGCAGCGGCTGCTGTATTCAATCGATACGCTGCTGCGCCCTAAAACTGCTTTTTTCTTTGCTGTGATTCTTCTTCTTTTCTGCTTCCTCTTATTTTTTTGTCGTTGTCTCCATCGTCTATAGTTTACATTGAGTTTATTGAACTTAATAATTAACGCAAATCTTCATTGGTATAAAGCCCTTTTTTATTATTACTTTTGATTTAAAAAAATTGAACACTGTAAAACACGATATTTTGATTTTTTTTATTGCATACGGTTTCCGACTCTTCGCTACCCGTTTTTTTCCACACTTTGGCGCTTGTTAGTATCGATTCAAGCTGAATCGAAAGAACACTTGACAAAAAAAATTATTTGCTAATATTCTGCTGCTTTTTCTGCACTGCGTTGCTCCGCTACCACTCGACTCGTATCGCCGACGGTTTGTATTTAAGTGACAATCACTTCGGTGAGCGCGATAAGCGGCGGTCTCTCTTTTCGTATATATAACACACACCTATATATATGCATGTGTTCGTATTATAGTCGTGTGTGCGCAAACATACGTTGGGCTTGCCAGATTACTGTAAAAATTACACATTTCTCCAGGGTCGCAAATGTAGTAATAAAGTGTGAAAATTATGCAGAATTTCCTTGTACTTTTAATTAATTTAAAAAACAATTTTCAAATATAAATATTATCTTGTAAATATAAAAATTACGTTTAAATATTGCTTTTTGTAAAAGCCGATGTCATTTTCCCTGGTGACTGCAAAGTGATTGCGGCAATGTTGTCACAGCGCAGCTTGTTTCTGCTGCTGAGTTCATCAACCGTTTTATCGAGCATATTTAATATACATGTATATCCTCGAGCATGCATACGTACGAATATATCCCTATATATCCTAGTTTAGTTAACCAAGCGTCAGCATTACAATTACAATGTATATTTGTGTGTGTAAGGGTGGTTTTTTGTTTTTCGCTTCCTCTTCATATCGCGTCACCACTGCCGATTCAAAATCCATGCTCTGCCAATATACAAATTTGTTTTGCGGATGGTGCAGTCGCTGGCGGTAGTGGGCTGGCTTAGGCTTTGTTTGTGCATAAATATATATATGTACATATGTTCTTATGTACCTTATAACGTCTAGCTGTTGTATCGGTGGTTGTTCGACAATCTAGAGTGCGTATCCTTTATGCTTGGCATGCTTGTACATATATACTCACACGCACGTACAATATGTCTAGAAATATGCACATGAGCATAAAAAATTCGTTTCCTGTTACATAGTATGTATGTACATATGTGCACAGGATGTATTTTTTGTTACCTTTGTAAACTTTTGATTTTTGCATCTAAAAAAATAATTAAAAACAAAGCATAAATATTATGTTGTAATAAACAAAATATTCGGCTTAGTCCGTTTGAAATGCAATTAAACATAACGGGGATACAGTAGAGATTTTTACCTAAGCTAATTTTTTGACATTTATTTACATCTATGTATGTATGAAGAGAAAAAACATGTCTATATATATGTAGATATATTATAGCTATGCCAAGGCACGAATGCAAGGCTCCACAGCCACACAAATTTGAGTGAACTTTTTTAGTAATAACAAGTGAACTTTTGATCGCATATCGTATCAATTGGTTTAAAATTGCTGCTACCTACGCATGCGTATATTTTTTTGTTTTGACGCGCCTTGAATCTACATACACAATAGGATTTTTTAAGCCCATTTACTATTTCGAGCATGTTACATACATATGTATGTATGTATGTACATAATGTTTGCCTTTTCCATGCAAACGCTACACACATACATATATACAAATACTTACATACGTTTATTGGGTTTTACTTTCTTACTCTAACTAGATACTCGCTTCGTTTTCTTTTTTATTCCAGCTTGCCTGCCGATCAATTGGTGTACGTCGGCTTACGGGACATTGACCCTTCTGAGGCGTACATACTCAACAAGCTTGGAATACGCGCATATGCCATGGATGTAAGTCTTTAACGATCCTTGCAATGAGCGCACGAACGATCGAATCGATATAGGCTCATGTTACACAGACGCTTGATCGGCTTCTTTCACTGCTTTGTAATGCGTTCAGTCAGGGTTTTAACAAATATGCGATAAACAAAAAAGAAAGGTAACAAATTGCGAGGAAAAGCCGTGTCGCTGGTAACTGAACTTTAAAACGTTTGTCCGATTTGAAAAGCGATTGTACCAGAGACAGTGACAGTGACAGTGGCAGTTCCAGCAGTTGCCTAGGGGTTGAATTGACTTTTCGCGAAAATCTAGTTTAAGCAGCAACCACCAACAACATTGGCAAGCTACCACCCCAAATTGTTGTTAATGCAACTAGGAAAAGAAAAAAGGAAAACCGCTTTTGATTCTCAGCAGCAAAACGGTCTGCTTCTTTCTACCAAATGCACCCCAGTGGTAACAGATTTTAGTAGGACCGCTGTCTACAAGAGCTGCACTAACCGTCTATCTGTCTGTCTGCATTATTTATAGCATGTGAAATCGCACGTTGAAAAATGGTTTAATGCATTTAAGCCGAAAATTTATTACAACTCATTAGTTCCATATATGCCGAAACATACCCTCGTACTGATCATCAGTCGGGTTTTCTTTTACTTTGCCATTTACATACATTTATACATATGTACATATGCACGTACAGATATACATATGTACATTAAAGTAGGGAAGTAAGCACTGTTGGTTGGTGTTGTTGATCTTGGTGAATGGCTTGGCTTGCATGAATAATAACAAGCGGCGCACAGCGCAGCGGATGTTGCTTGCAGCAACCGAACAACAACTCGGTGTACTCGTAACACTGCGTCCCCTTGAGAAGGGTGCATGAGTGACCAGCCATGTAAATTTGTTCCTTTTTTTATATATGTATGTACATATGCATGTAGATGAGTAACTACGTTAAACTTTACAGGCCGTGGATCGCTTTGGCATACATAAGATCATTGAAATGGTACTGGATGGCTTGAATCCACGTAACATGTTACATGTCAGCTTCGACATTGACGCCTTGGATAGCCGCGTTGCGCCCAGTACTGGCACGACTGTACATGGTGGTCTTACGCTACGCGAGGCGATCACGCTTGTGGAGGCCTTGCGTGATACGCAACGTGTGCAAGGCGTTGATTTGGTGGAGGTCAATCCGAAACTAGGCAATGCCAAGGATGTAAGCAATACAGTTGCCTGCGGTCTTGAAATTTTGAAGACATTTTTCGGGCACAAACGATCTGGCGATTTCAGTAATATTAAAATAAAGTTATAAATGCTGGCCCAAGCGGCAAATTTCTTTTCCTTTCATAAATAAATAAAATTTCACTGCTACTTTAGATTTTTTTGAGCAGTTATCATTTTGAACTGCCATGGCAAATGAGTGTAGTGAGATCGTATATCGGATGTGTGTGCTAATTGCCTTGTAATGGAACACGTTTTTTAAATGAGATTTTTTTATATTTAAATATTTTTTATATTTGAGCACAATTTGTTCAAAGTTCCAAAGACTTTTTGCTTATGAACTACGATAGTGCTTTGCGCTTAAAACTAAACGAAAAGCACACGGAAATTATGTTTTGGCTTCGGCTGCATTAGCATACTACATAAGATTATACAAAGATACGCTGTTTCACCTGCTTGGCTATCCAACGTGTGATTTTGACTGGCCGACTGGTGTAGTCAAAGCTGACGGTATGCTAGCCGCATGAAGTAAGGCATTAGGTGATCCATTAAGATGTGCATTAGCCATTTGATTGGCTGTGTTAATGAGATCGTTGTTTGGTGCGCCGGCGATCTGCGTAGGTGCTGCCAGTAATATTGAGGATGATTTGGTTGTGGGCGACGTTACTACGGCGATGGGCGTGTGTTGTTGCATCCTCTGATAAACGCCAGGCACTAAGGATCGCAGTAAATGTTGCTGTATGCTCACGAGCAACGCGTTTAGTATTCCTGATATTACAATGATGCCCGCAATAACCGAACAAAGACGAATGAGGAACGTTGGCAGGTTATCACGATTATTGCGCACGACTATTTTCAATGCTGACCAGTCGTACTTGAAGTAGATGCCTGGCGAACCGTAAGAATTACGCTCAGAATCTGTGAAATATGAAATAGATGCTATCAACAACTCAAAGAACCACAAGATCCTAACAACTGATAATATTAATTGAGGCCTCTCTGTCTCTGTGAGAGATAGAGACCTGATTACAGCACACGCGAATGGTGTGACTGAACTTACCCAACTTGCGCACATTCTCGGTGACCGCATACTGATACGTGCTAATAGTCGAGAATGTGTTGTGTATTTCTGTTGGTACAATTTTTAGGAAATATTGCACTGTAGTAGCTTCATCGGGCACAAGAGTTTCATCGCCCTCAAGCGGCTGTATAATACGTCTTGAGTACTGACCGAAACTTAACCGATTGATGCGATGCGTAAAGTTCGCCGGCACACGTCGAAACTCGATCATCAAATGATCTTCGAAGAGGCCAACCACTGGTTGTGCGCCGCCCACTAAATGCAATACGCCAGCCACTTTATTAAGGCCAAGTGTGCCATGCAAACGACAAGCATCGAATTGGTCCTCATTCAACGCTTTAATGGCAGATTCTAAAGATGAATGTTGCACAGGATTATCATGCTTTTCGTTGCTGCGCAACATATCCTTAAAAAGAATATCAGCCACCGAGTGATACTGCTCACGGAGATAGTGATTAGTCATTTGTATAACCTCGAACTGTGCTCTGTCTTCGGCCGACATCTCCCATGTGGTGCCCACGCGTTGTAATGTTCCATAGGCAAACACATCCTGTTGTGTCTCATCCATAAGATCGACACCGGAAAGTGAACTACACGGCATTGCCACTGTGATGTCGACATGCATCTGTACCTGTTCGTCCATATCAATGTCCGGTTGAAATTGATAAACAATATTGTCCTCATGCACATAGTACATCACCTCCGAATAGATCAAATAAGCGATGAACAATCGGCTAAGTAGCGAGACTAGTTGAAGGTGCCAAAGGGTGAAATTAGCAAAGCTGTTGTAACAGCGCAGTCAATGTACTTACGTGTGCCACCAATTTCTGTCGTTTCTGTGTATTTTTCCGGAACCTTTTTAAAAGCGTCTAAATTTTTTGCTAGCTCCAGCAGGTTACTCTTGTCTCCCCGGTAGCGCAACGTAGCAGACATCACGGCGATATATTTAACTTGATACCATTAGTAACACAAAACAAAATATTTATTTTAGCATTGAAAACCAGTGCGTACTGGCGCCGTGTCAATAATTCAACAAGCGTAAATAATATGTTGCTGACGTGGTTTGTTGTTGTTGTGCTCGCAGTTTTCGTCTTGCGGGAAAATTTTCAGTGTTTAAACAAAAAGAAAACATTTCGCGCACCCTGGGTGCTCAACATGCCGTTACATATACACGTGCATATGCCCATTAATACACTACATAATATTGTGCGAAATATTTAACTAACCAGCGGCATCTGTGGAGCTTTGGCCACCTACAAGATGACATTGTCAGAAGAGAGAACCACTATGCGTGGGAGTGAGAGAGAAAGGTTTCAATCTCTGCAAACTCTAATAGAATAATAGGGTTGTCAGCACATCAAATCGAAATGTTTCGCCATAGACACTATGGTTTTTTGTATGGAAGTGTGACGCGCATCATTCGAAAGCAGGTTTTCGCATTGTTCAGTACTGAAGCAGTGTTGTTGCAAGTGAAATGAGGCTGCGACCTGAAATATTGTAGTATTTATTGTTTTTACCTTCAAAGATAAAAAATATATTTCTGAAATAATGAATAAGATTGGATAGTAAGTTTGTGACAAAAAAAATTAAGGAAATTTTTCATTTTATATCAATATGTTTTGTATTATATAACAGTCCTTATAAATATATTTCTATATTATACAACTAACTACTAATTGATACTTTTATCATACTACAAAAGTACAATTTACAGCCATGCGCTCATAGGTGTAAGAAATCAGCTGAGTGCCAAACCTGCTAACTTTCGCTTTTTAATATATTTCCACGTTGTGCTCAACACTAAAATGTGTGATTTGAGCGTTAAATACACTAATTTCCTTGTGACATCGTATCGCGAAAGTGACCAATTTTCGAGAGCGAAAATCTCAAGTAGAAATATCATATAATTACCATGATCTTCAGCATAATCGAAATTATCGTGCGTATGTGCGAACGATCTCAAATTATCGTATTTGTACGATAATTATCGTACGGTTGGGAATACTGGTACCAACACAATCTTGTGTTAAAAACCCGCGGATACTTTTCAAATCACCCATTAATTTCCTAATTTGTTCACAAATTTTATATAATGGCATAATCCGGTGGATCCCCAATTGGCAAATTTTGACAATTCATAAGTTATTTGCACCTAATTTGTTATTACTCTGTTAGGCTCTGTGCTCCAGTGGGAGATACAGGAACTGATGAATTCGTTGCTTATAAAGCATGGGTTTTGTTATACATGAAGCCATTGACTTTCTGTCGAACTGTTTTAAGATTGTCGATAAAATTTAAGATTATTAAAAAAAACAGCAACTATTTTATTAACAATATTTCTCATTTTGCGAAAAATTCCGTTTTACTACTAGAATGTACAAATTTTACAAATATCCCCATAATAGGGGAGTGCTGTAGTAAATTCGACTAGATGAAGTTATTTTATCTTGTTCTTCATCCACCTTTTTCATTCACACTCACTGCTTACAGCTAGGCAGCTTGCGCTGTTTTTCAAATAAAAAAAGTTGACTGAAAAATTATACGTAGCGTGTATGCAACGTCGTTGTGCTAAGAAAAATTGAGCGGGATGAAACAATTTTGTAAACGCGTTTAAAACCTTAAAACCTTAGTGAGTTCCCGCATCGGTTGCCGGACGGACTAGTAGACTGTCAGTCAAAATACTTGACCGACAAAGTCGGAAACAACATGCAACAAGCTGTCAAACGGATGGGTTCCCGACACGTTCTGGTCGTGCTAATACTATGCGTTCTGTGGTACATAATATCATCGAGCAACAATGTCATTGGCAAAATGGTACTGAACGAGTTCCCGTTCCCAATGACAGTGACCGTCGTTCAGCTTTGCAGCATAACTCTATATAGTGGGCCGTTTTTTAATTTATGGCGTATTCGCAAGTACCAAGAAATACCCCGCTCCTACTATTTGCGGCTAATTGTGCCGCTGGCACTCGGCAAGTTTTTGGCTTCGGTTACCTCACATATATCGCTATGGAAGGTGCCAGTTTCCTACGCGCATACTGGTGAGTTAACTCTACACCGAATTCATCTAGCACTGCGATGATTCGCAGCAGAGTCATGCAAACGTAACGATGCTCACACGTCAGCAACGACAAAGAAGACGTTGCTACTACGAAAAAAAAAAAGCAAAGCAAAGAAAAAAAACACGTAGTTATTAATTATTGCGAGTGGTTTTCATTGCCGATGACAGTCTTAACTTATCAATCTGGTGGTCTAATGTGAAGTGATTGTTTGTTTATGTTTCATTGTGGTTGCTTTTGTTGTTGTACATAACGATGATGATTTCGTAGTCGTAACCATTGGCTGTAATTCGCAGTTAAAGCAACGATGCCTCTCTTCACCGTCGTTCTGACACGTCTGATCTTTAATGAGAAGCAACCAACACTCGTGTACCTGAGCCTTTTACCAATAATAACTGGAGTTGGCATTGCAACTGTAACGGAAATATCCTTCGACATGCTGGGTCTTATTAGCGCACTAATCTCCACCATGGGATTCTCATTGCAGAACATTTTCTCAAAAAAGGTATTAGCTTGTCGAGCCTTTCAGAGCAAGAAATATTCGAAGATTGACTTTTCACTGATTTGATTTTTTTTCGCAGGTGCTAAAAGACACTGGTATACACCATTTGCGTTTGCTCCATTTGCTGGGCAAGTTGGCGCTGTTTATGTTTCTACCCATTTGGTTGTATGTGGACGGTTTCAGCGTTTTCAAGCATCCTGCAATTGTAAGTTGTTGGCGTGAGGAAAAATGATCCATGAAGCATCCTTTACTTACTGTTTTCGTTTGTCTTGGGATTCCGTACAGAGTAATCTGGATTATCGCGTCATCGCGTTACTCTTTGCCGATGGCGTACTCAATTGGTTGCAAAATATAATCGCCTTTAGTGTGCTCTCGCTCGTAACTCCGCTCACGTATGCAGTGGCGAGCGCTTCGAAACGTATATTCGTCATTGCTGTCTCACTGATCATACTCGGCAATCCTGTTACTTGGGTGAATTGCTTTGGCATGTCTCTAGCCATATTCGGCGTTCTGTGTTATAATCGGGTGAGTATTGTATTCAATGGTCTTTAACGCCGTAATCTTCATATAATTGCGTTCGTTGCAGGCGAAACAAATGTCAAGGTCGAAAGAGCCGCCGTTATTGCCGAAGTACACGCCAACGTCGCCTTACCACAATGTCGATCCTTACTACAATGGCCCCGCAAACGGCAAAGTGTCAAATGGTTTCAGCGACAAGTCCCCGTTAGCATCACAATATCAGCAAAAGCAACACACAAATAGCCTCTTGACTAACGGCAGCGGCATGCCCAACGGCAGCACAACACGACTGCTCTTTGTTTAGCCATAATTTGTATTCACGCGCTTGCGCTCTCTTTCCTATGGACAACGAAAGCCCTATACTCCATTACCCATCATCCCGAAGCCAACAAAATTAATTCACAGTCAAACCAACCCAGGCAATTATCCTTTGTCCGCATCCCGAATGTTAAATTTTCTAAGCAAGTGCAGACTCGTATAAGAAATAACGTTGTGTTTCCCTTCAAATTTGGCCAGTTGGAGGAGCATTTTATTGTTTTCTATGACAACCGCCCGCCCGCCCGCAAGCTAACAGCATAGACATAATAGACTTAATGTAAGCATTAGGATTCATGTATATAACACAATACGTATAAATGTACAATTTATTTTTTGTTTTGTTTTGTTTTGAATATGTGTGAAAATGTGTAAGAGTATATTTTTTATAATGCCACATGCAATGTCACATACGAGTAGTTCAATTATATTTATTTAACGGAAAGAAATTCTGAAATATCTTCTAAAGATGTAAATATGTATTTGCATAGCGAAATCGTGTTGCCTCGTTTGGCGCCTTAAAAAGACATTAGAAAAAGTTACAAAATCTAAATTAATAGCTAAGCGTAAAGTTGATTCTGACGTATGTATTTGTACATAATTAATTAGTGTATGTATTTTAAAAAAAAATCAAACTCAATAAATAGAAAATACAGATAAATGAATTGTAACTGTTATTTCTGAATTGTACAACAATAAAACTTAAAATAAACAATAATAGTTAACAATTGAATAAAAAACCATCAAGAGCAGATAGGAACTTAGTTTGACGTAGCCAATTGTATCCACTCGTTTATTACTGATGTCTCATAGCCGACCTTTTGCAGCAGTGCTACAGAACGAACGTTCTCAATGACTACCCAAGCAGACAGGTCCACCAATTCGGTTGAGGCAATCAGTTTGCTCATAGCGTTGGCCAAAAAGTTGCCCAAACCCTGACGCTGTGCTTCAGGTCGCACTTGCAGAATGCTGAAAAATAAGTTACTTGAAAACAGCTGCAGCAGCGTGCCAGCCACCACCTACCCTAAGCCGGAAAAATCATTTTGGAAAATCCAAGCGACAAGTGTTTGTTCCGCGTCGTCTACACGATACACCCCAAGCGTCTGGTTATACAGTATCAGACCGCGTATGTATTGCAACGAACCTTCCTTGGCATTGGGCCAATCCGCATGCACTGTAGCTGCATCTGCACTTCGCAAGGCGCGCAGTGCATAACCTGACGGAAGGAAAATATCTGGCAGCTGCAGAGCTTGTCCATGTGGCAATATGAAGCCATGGCAGGTGCGTGCTCTCTGCACACGTGCGCCATTCTTCAGTGCTATGCTCTTGACCAACGCACAGTAGGCTAAGTCCACATTGGTCAGTAATGGGCCAGTGTGCCAGGCAATGAGTTTAGTCTGAGATAGGCATTCCGTTAGCTCTTGCAGCGTTGGTTGCCATGAGTGAAAGGAAACGCTCTGCATGAGATCGTAGTGCAGACTGACGTAGGTGCCATAGCGCCGGAAATCGCAATTTCGGTGCGTGTAAAACTTCTTTCGCAATGATTTCCATTGGATGTCGTCGCGCAGATTATCGGCAACTAATTGATGATCCCATTTTCGTTGGTTGTAAAAGAGTAGATAATGAAAATTCTGTGCGCCGAATTTCGTTTGGTAAAGCTTCTTTAGTTCGTCGACCTCGTCATCGGTGAGCGGTCTTAAGATTTCGCCAGAAGTATTACTGGAACCATCTCCAGCGCTATACTCAACGCGAATATGGTTTTCATTGTTGTCAATTTTGCTGGTGACCTCAAGAGACATTGTCGCTGTTCTGCTCTTGTTCTCGTTAGTGTTGAGCAATATAAATATGCCGTGTAATTGCTCGTTCCGTGCATCGATCGCAACTACGGACGGTTCTCCAGCTGATAGTCAATCGAATAGTTTCCGCGTAGTCGGGGTGTCTTATCGCGGCACCTCGGAAGCCATAGATTGCTTGCTTCCATGACAACCATAAATGTTTTTTTTTTATTTACACAGCCCCTCATAAGTATTTGTGTGTTCTAGGTAGGTACTCGCCTACATAAACACATATACACATACATACATACATACATATATATGGATGTATGTATATATTTGTTTATACATAAATATATTCGTTATTTGAATTATTTGCAAATAGATTTGATTTTTATGTCTGGGGATTCATTGAGTCAGTTAATTGAGATTTTCGATATAATTTGAAAAATGGTTAAAAGTAAGTATGCGACCTTGCCGCAGGCTCCAACTCAACAGCTCAAATTGTGCTGCCTTGGTTTCAGTCACGGAACAGTTGGTACGCAAGAAATCTGAGCACAATGAGTGTCTCATCGGCACGCTTGAGGAGCTATCTCTGCACCAAGAGGACATTGAACGTATTGAGCACCTGCAAAACTGGTGTCGCGATCTAAAGATTCTGCTGCTGCAGTCGAATTTGATATCGAAAATCGAGAATCTGCACAAACTTAAGAGGCTAGAGTATCTAAACCTGGCGATAAACAATATCGAGCGTGTTGAAAATCTTGAAGGGCTGGAGTCGCTCAACAAATTGGACCTTACACTAAACTTCATCGGTGAATTGACTTCGTTGGAAAGCTTACGCGACAATTATAATCTTCGCGAGCTTCTGCTTATTGGCAATCCATGCTGCGATTATCCACACTACAGGGACTATGTTGTTGCTACGTTACCGCAATTGGCGCAATTGGACAGCGTCGAAATAACGTGCACCGCCAAGCTAGAGGCACAACGTCACCTGAAGCGATATCGAGCCACCATTGTGCAAAATCAGGCCGACTATTTCATACAGCGCGACGAGCAGAAGTCGCGTGTGCATCAGCAGCAGCTGGCTCTCGCCGATGAGATGGAGCACATTGAGGACGAGGATGAACGCCTTAAGAAATTCTGGCAAGCAAAGAGCGAACACTGTCCCGAGAGTCGCTACGAGATAGCCAAGTATCACAGGGAATGCCGGAAGAAGCACGAGTCTGGCGAAATTGGCGGCGATGCTCTAAAGAAGGCACGCAAGCAACCATTACTGTTTGCACCATGCGGACGACCGTATAATTTGAATCAGGCCAAGCTGCCCTTTAACTTCCAGGATGAGTTGCACGAGTACATTCTGCAGCTTGAAGTTTATCGGTAGGTTGGTCTGTTGCTAGCAACGGAAGCGGCCACCGCTTGCTCAGTTAGGAATTGGCTTCTTCATATTTATTTGTGTAATTTCATGCATTTCAATGTAATTCAGTTTCCTGGAGTCACAGTACATCGATGTCAATGTCGAGACACGCTACGTACGTGTGACGGTCAAGGGCAAAATATTTCAATTGGCCTTCAATGACGAGGTTCGACCATCCGAATCGCGGGTGCAGCGTTCACAAATAACCGGACACCTGCTAATACAAATGCCTAAATTAAAACATGATACAGCGCTGGAGCCTTGCCATATTGGTGAGTTGAAATGCGTAGAGAGCATTTCGTAGCACTTCGGACTGAAAATGGAGTTTTACTATTTTTTATTAGGTCAAAAAATCGAATCCACGATTGGCACTGCAGCCGCCAGACGTCACCAAAAGTAGGTTGTGCACGGAATACGTAGCCTACATACATATGTACTATAATACAATGCCAAATTTATTGTTTACAGACCCAAAGAGCTTCAGGGCACTGTAGACATAAGTCGCATTTGTGAACCCGAATCGGTGCCGGATCTCATTTAAAATCCCAGAAGCCCGAATAAAAGTCAACAACGCTGCCGGTGTGGCGGACATATTATCATTAAAAATCTTTTATTCGTTTTATGGTTGCGTCGAACTAATTAATTTTCATCTTGCTTTCCACCGTTTGTGTTTGTCAGATCTCGGATTCAACACGTCTCGCCTCAATCTAAAGGTGATTTCATTAAGTTTTTTATTTTCGTTTTCTCTTTAATTTATATCAAAATCAAAGAGGTGCTCGATTGTTTTTTTTTTTTTTAGCTTTTGCAAATAAATACGTTTATTTGCTGCGATTTGTTCGATTTTGGGGTTTTATGGATTTTTTTTTTGCATTTTTCTTTTGTTTTTTTTTTTGGTTTGCTGTCATACTATAAAATAATATTTTAATTCAGCTTCATTGGGTTTTAATTTTACGGAACTAATTACATATGCATTGCTATTGTTATTGCTTACTAAAGTTTGCTTTTTTTTTCTTTTTTTTGTTTGCCTTTCCTTGTATAAATCTATTTCTGTTTTTAATTTTTTTTTGTTATTTTTGCATATTTTAAATGAAAAAAAAGTTAGGTTTTCAATAAATATTGACTGAAATTAATAATCAATATTAATAAATAATTTTAAAAAAATCTTTAGACATTTTCGATATTTTTGTTTTTAGTTTTTTTTTTTACATAAGTATTTGTTTGTTCGTTTCGATCATTCAGACTGTTTAATATGTTTATATATAGTAATGTATATATTTATAGAGAGTGACGGTGTTATATAGATAATATGCAGTTCAAATGTATGTGTGTTTCATTCCTTGGACTCATATACAATAATAATAATTCTTCACTAATATTAAATGCAGTTTTTACTATTTTAGTCAGAGGTTTGCGTCGTAAGTATGCAGTCAAAGGATTGGTATTTGTTATTCTTTTGGATTCAATGGTTGCTCCTGTTGGATTCGGTTTAAGATTTATGTCGACCGAAACCGTTTTGCTTTGTTTTCTTTTGCATTTGAATTATAAGGAAGCCACCTCAGTAGAGGTCTAACATGTGCCTTTTCGTTATTTTTTCTTTTTTGTTTCAACTGTGACCCGCATGATTAAAGTTAGTCAAAAAATGTTTAAAAAATGAATTGATAATCTATTTTCAGTATTAGATTCGCGGATGTGTTCGGTTAAGTTTCAATTTTCATTGAAGCCGCCTAGGTCTATTTTATTGAAAATAATATTTACGGGGGTCTGGTTGCGCTTAAGACTTGTATTTGTATATTTGGTTTTTTTTTTTTACTTATGTTTTTATTTTTTCTTATTTATTTTTAGTTGTTTTTAATAAAAATTATTACTTTATTTTGGTTTGTATATATATTTCTTATTTTCAGTTATGGTAGCAACAATCTTGTATTCTCTCTCGCTCACTTAATTTGTTGGTTTTGCAAAGGTTTTGTTTCGGTTTTCTTTTATTTTTGTTAATTTGTGTGAGTGCTGATTTTTATTCCATTTTTTTACTTTTGAATAATTTTTTTGTTAATGATTTGCATTAATGAATATTAGTCTATCGTATGCATGTTAATCAAATAGCACATATATATACATATGTATATATACAGTTAACCATGTATGTACATATGTATGTTCACATGATGCATCAGTTCTATTGTTTATTTGTATGTAGTAATACAATACAATATAAAGTTGTTATCATTCAAACTAATTGTAATTGCTTATTTCTCCGCTATATTTATTTATAAGGATTCGAATTTAGCATTTATATATATTTATATAAAAATGTTTTCAAATTTTCTTTCTGTTTGTTTAGTTTTGCTGTTACGTTAATTTTTTCTTCTTTTCACCTTTAGTTTTTATTTTTCATTTTGCTTGTTATTTGTTTTGTTTATTTATATAAAGACTTCATTAAAAAATATATAAACTTAATTGCGTTTTTATTTTGTTTAGCGTTTCTTAGATGTTGACATTAGTATAAACTAGATCTGCAATTACTATTTATGATAATGTATGTGTGCTTCTTTTTATAAATTAAAATAAATATATATATGTATAAATATATATATATATATATATATTAAAATAAAATTCATAACATTAAGAGATTACATATTCAAAAATTAAAATAGATCTTAATAAATTATACATAGCGAAATAATACAGAATACAGTTTATGTACAACACATATTTGTATATATATACTCGTTTATAGAATGCAAAAGTGCAAATCTCTTGTTGTTTAATAAATATGTGGTTCAAATTAAACGTTAATAAAAATGTAAAAAAAAACCGAATAGTTCTCTTTTTACGCCAAATAAAAACCAACTAATTTTCATTTCCGAATATGTAAATAGAAATCTCAAATTTGTTTTTCTTGCTTTTTTGTATGCATTTGCAAAAAGATTTGTAAATTAAGTAACTTTTTTTTTTGAATTTTCTTTTTATGTTAATTCTTTTCATTTTAATAATCCGTTTTGGAAAACGAGGTAGGACATTGTTTTTTTTTCTTTTGGTTTATGGCTTAAATACGCGTCTCTTACAACTTTTTTAATGCCTTTAAAACAAAACCAAATGATCCTGCAAGTTTGAACGCTACAAAAAAAAAAAAAGGATAAATTCTAAACGTCTAATCATGAAATGTATAGATTTGACGCAACTGAAGCCAACTGACATTAATCATTTTTATGTTATACTAAAACAATATTTTTTTTTTTCTATATGACGCTCTAAGCTCTTAAAATATTGTTAACCAATATTTTTATTTTAGATCTATTTAATTAAGTATACGAACGTAAAAACAAAAAATGAGGTCCAACATTAGAACAGAGACGCACAAATTGATTGTGGTTGTAAACTAATATGAAAAGGTTTGCCTTCGTTATAATTTATCGCTTTCTTGTTATTATTCTTATTATTATTATTGAGTAGCCTAAAAATGTTCGACTTTGCTTAGCTGCGCAGCACAACTTAAGCAACAGCAACGGTGCGGCGGACAAAGTGTCGTGGTATGTGCGGTGACCACGTTTTCGTGCTGTGTACAGCACGCGTCTTAACCTATTCTAGACGCGCAGTATTTCGCACGCTTTGTTGTAGCAAATAGCTATCCAATCGGGCTGTGTAGCGCCCCATTGAATTTGATTGACTTCGCCCTCGGCAGCAGTATAAGCTAAAATTGGATCCTCGATTGCGCGCGGCATTTGTTGTATATCCCAGATCAGTGCTTGGTGATCATCACCGGCAGTGCAGATGTGACAGGAACTAACAAAATTAACGGTTGTTAACATGCTCTCGAACAAACATGAGCAAACGCATTTTATATATTTACCTATGCGGCGCCCACGCAATACCGTTGACGCACGCTCTGTGATTGCTCAGTCTTGCAACAGGTGTACAAGGAACACGAACGTCTAAAATTATAACTTCACATGAATCCATCGCGACTGTGGCTAAATAATTGGGATCTTGCTTATTCCAGGCCAGACGTAGTAAGGCTGTATGTGCAGGATCCTGCAAATGATTTGATTTTGTAATACTACTAGTGACATTCCGTGGAACTTTAATGCAATGCAAACCTCATAAATAATAGTCGAATGCTCCAGATGCCTCAAGTCGAACATACGCACTGATCCATCAGCACCAACTGAGGCGAACATGTCCCGTCCACCGCCAGCGCGTGAAAAGGCAATATCGTAGACTTCTTTGTCGTGCGCAATCAATTGAGTCTTAACATGGCCGGCAACATAGACGCGGGCATGTGGTTGTCCTGTTTCAAGACCCCAAATCGTGCAGGTCGTGTCTATGGATGAAGTGCCTACAAGGTTTGGATCAACTTCATTCCAATCAAACGAAGTTAAGGGCGCGCAGAAATCGCTATTCTTGTTGTTGTTAAGCACGCATTCGAGTCGTGTGTCAGGTTCGCCGGCACGCCATACACGCAAATAGTCGCCACTGGTTGCTAGTAGATCAGGATAAATGCCTTTTGAGTCTGGTATCCACATGATTTTTGTCGTGGGGTATGGATGATCGAAAGTGCTGCAAAAAATGATAATATAAAATGATTATTGCAGTTAACAGGTTTTGGATGATCGCAGACATGCTTACTAACCTCTTGGCACTAAACTCGCTGGTATCTTCGTCAAGGCTTATAATCTGTACTTTGTTATTGTATTCCTCTATAAAGCTGCCAAGGGCTAGCCGAAAACGCTTGTCGGGCCTTACGCTCCAGTTCATGGAGTATAAGGGCCATGGTGCTAAGTATTTGTATATTTCCTTGCGTTTCCCGGCTGTGGATGACATAACTAAAAAGAAGAAAATATTTTGTAAAGGTCTTCCTTTTTGGTTGCGCAAAAAAAGAACTGTTAGTACTGACCTAAACGATGTGAGTTTATACGACGGTGTGTAGTTTTATACAATGCAGAAATCAAGCCACAATTCAAATGACAACACTAACAAAAGTATGCAAATTATGGTGTTCAGATGAAATTGAACTAAGTGAAAAAAAATAACTAACGAACAAAACGATTTTGTTTTTCCGTGAGTTAACTGCGCGGAAAACAGGCGACTTTTTGCTAAAATCGCATTTCACTTCATTTTGTGCCGATTGCTGTTTGGTGTTTTGTTCTATGTCTGATTTGTTGTTGTTGCTTTCGGTCGGCAAGTGGGTGCCCCGCTCCTTTACCTTCTATGAAGGTATTCTAGACGGCGACACAATTTGGCAATGTTTATTGTGTAATACAGTTATACTGTATTAATATTTACTGCAACCTAGCAGATATGACTTTTTTATTGTATAAAACTACAATTAACACCACCTCTCAAAACAAATTTTCGACCAGTCGACGGCAAAAATGTATATAACAACCAACGTGACCGTTTTTGAAAAAAAGCATAAATACCATGATATCCAAAAAGTACTTTAATATACCAGACTTACTTACCAAGTCCACAAAACCGTGGAGTAAGAACACTGAAATATGATTTGGTTTTACTCTCTAACAGTATGCTTTACCGCTCTCACACATGCTTGTCATCCTAACTGGTCATTTTAATTTTATAAAGAAACATTGAACTTACAGTATAAAAGGAGTAATGATGTTTGTAAATAACAGTGCGGTGAGTGAGTCAAAAAGGTGGGTTTCGTACTCTGCAAACTCTTTTCGCACAGAAACAGTACTGAACAACGTAAATTTTGCTAACTTGCATATTCTTATAGAATATTCCTGAAACATTCACTTCCCAGATGCTTTCGTTAATTGTCGGAATAAACGATCGATGGAGGTAACAATAATTAATAATTGTAGAAGAAATATTCCCTCACACATACTATGCTAATCATAACAACATATCGAGTTAGCAAAACAAACTAAAAGGAAACATAGTGCCACTTTTAATTAAATTTTAAATAAAACAAGTAAATTAAATTAATTTACAGAACAAATAACAAGCGCATTTGGCGCTCCGATTTTTGGAAATTGAAAACATTTAATTTCTTTTTGTAAAGCAAAGAATTTGCGAAAGCCATTAAAATTACCAATTGGGACGACTATCATATGTGAGAAGGTGGTAGCAAACGCGATATTACATATTTGTAATTAGTCTGGTTACAACCAGTTGCAATAAGAATTGGCAATCAAAAAGAGGTTTTCTATATTGGTGATTAATTCTACTAATTCTTTCACGGCGTTTGCTACATTTTGGGCGATGCGTATAATGAGTTCATAATGAAATTCGTCCGTCTCGGACGAAACTTCCAGGTGATATTCAGATAACATGTGTTTGGTGAAAATTCCCTGGGTTTCCTCGTGCATGTGGGCGAATGATTTCACCATTTAAAATAACTCACCAAAACCAACAAGACCAGATAATTTTCACACATTTTTATTATAATTTTCCAACACCTGGTCTGAAAGCATGGTCATCAGTGGTCATGTGTTCTTGTGAAATATTCGCCAGGAGTTACTCCTCGCATATTCACCGTTAGAGCGGTGAAATAGTAAATACTGGGAGTTTGCCATTTGCATTTGACGAATTTTTAGAACCATTTTGAATTGATGTAAAATATATTAAATACTCGCAAAAATGTTTCTAATTGTGTTTTGCAGTGTAATGGCTTATTATGTTGCCAAAACTGGCATTATTGCAAGTTTTGTTATTCCTTCTTTGTTAAAACTGCTGTAATAGCTGCGCACATGCTATTATTATTAGACATTGCTTTCTGTTTGTTTTTTTTGCAATTATCCAACTTGGTGGACATAAAAACGCTTTTTTTAACTTGACAATAATTGTTGTTTTTTAGTACGTTTTGAGTTTGAAGTGTTGCCAACTCATCGAAGCGACGACGACAAAAATTAGTTTTTTTTTTGTGTTGCAAATTACATGTGTGTGCAAAAATATGATACGATAATTACTTAAAAAAAGAAGGAAAAACTATTTAATTGAGTGAGTGAGTGGGTTTGTTTAATGCCAGGTTTAATCGTGTTTACTAAAATGACGAAGTATTCAATACAATACTAATGTTACTTTAAACGCATTGTAAGAAGACGACCTCGTTTCTGCTGTCGCACCCGCAACCGCTCCCCTGGCCGTGACTATCTCATCATCACTTTTCCACTTTCCATTTTGAGAAAGATATTTCACTTTGCGTAATTCTTTCGTGGTGTATGTTTATCGCGTGTGCATGTACGACTGTGTGCGCGAGTGTTTGTGATTGTCGACATCGCCGTTGCCGTTTCCTCCACCCCTCAACATTGTCATTGCTGCTGCATTGTTGTGTGCTTTTAAGCGATTTTAAAAATAGATTTATTTTTTATGATTTTTTGAATTTCTACGAGATTTTCGAATACACTGCCTTTCACGCTTTTGCATATATTTCTCATATAAATGTTTTAATATTGTTAACTATCGACCACACGAAACCAACAGAGTGCCATTGACGGTCCGCATGCCTGTCTAGCTGCCAGATAGTCGGCCTATTTCCGAAACATCTTGAAAAATCAACGTTTTACAACAACGTTCGCGCAAATTGTTTATAGCTTGAGATCGATATGGTTAGGTTAGAGTACAATTGCAGCAGTTCGCCCCCAACCCATCTCTTTGTGACACGTTCCGTTTCCCCGGTTACCCGTTGACACTGACATTGCGCGCGCGTATTTACTTCGACTGAGGAGGGCCAATGAGGAGAGGCGCAGCTCCAGTTCCAATAATCAACAAATAGTGAGCGTAAACGCCACCTTGCAACAATCCTTGCCATGTTGCTGTTGTTGTTATAGCATTGGCCGACGTTGACGTCGCCGACAACCAGTTCAGTTTTTGTTTTGTGCATGTAAACAAGACTACCGCGAGCGTCTCTGAATACAAATGAGAATACAAAAATAAATGTTAAACGTTTGTTTTCAAATTCAATCAATGTTTCTTTCGGTTTTACAGTTTTTTTTTAAATGATTTCTGCGAATACGACAAGGCTGCTCTACAGTGACTAATAACCCAAACTGAATCCAAAGCTTAAAAAAAAAACATTATGTAAACTTCATGCAAAACAATATTTGATTATTGTGGACAGACAGGACAAAAACAAGTAAGTTCATGGACATCTCCACCAAAAAAAACAAAAAAAAAAGAGCAAAAAAATAAAAGACTGTTCATAAAAAATTATTTTTGTCGCCTAATAAATCACTACATTTCAGATAAGTAACGTGCAACACAATAGACTAAGAAACAATAAGTTTTTGAGCAAATACGGCGCATTATTAAAATTGAGGATTAGCAACGGGTACACAGATCCGAACACTACGAAGACGACACAGAGGCGACGACGAAGCGGCAGTGTGAGTGACTCCTAATATGCGTGTAATTTCGCCACGAAGATCGTCGACATCAACATCTGGCAGCGGTGGTGGCATCTACGGCACGTCAACATCAACAACGGCTGGTTCAACCTCCTCCTCCGCGGTGGCAACTAACGGCCTAGGCAAATATTCATCATACTACGATCGTTCTAGCAGCCTGTCAAAGGTTCTGCCATCTTCGTCGTCGTCGGCATCCACATATTCCTCTGGCTATAGTCCTTCAACCTATTTGAGCTCGTATTCAGCATACACACCGCGTACTTCTACACATCGTCCACTCTCGACGGCATCGTCTTCAGCGTACCTGAGTGGCGGCTCTACATCGGGCATTGGCTCTTATCGCAACACAAGCTCCTATCTAAGCGGAAGCAGCAATTATGATACGTCTACGCTCGGCCGATACGGAGTGAGTAAACAATAACTTAGCGTCTCTGATCACCAACTCGAAAAGAAATCTAGACTTATGTTCTGTTAAATCTCTGTACTCGTACCTGTAGCAAATTGTCTTAGAACTTAAGTTATTTAGTACACCCGTGGTTTAGTTCTCAATAACAACTGCCATCCTTATTCGAGAACTCTTCGACAGACACATACACACGTCACTTCGTACACACTCCCACTTAAAAATTGTTTCACGGTTATGGCGTGTATGCAGACTTGGTACCGTTGTGGTATCAATTGCTTTTTACCGATTCCGTAATCGCATACGTTATCACAATCATGGGTGCACGTTGTATGTCCTATTTACCCATAAGCAAGATAAAAACGCTTCACATTGGTATCGTCAAGAAAAGCGCAATACCTTGCTTGAATCTTAAACGTTTAATGTTTGTTTTTCTTTATATCCTGTTCAATGCAAATAACTTCAATAATCATACATGTCCACACAAAATGGATATAATTGTGCTCTGCCACATCATCGGCATCTTTAGCAATGCAATGTTTAAACATAAGTATGAGTAATCAATCAATAGAAAGCACTTTGAACCATTTCGGTGCAATGCGGCCCCGTTACATTTAGCATATACGTCATTTCTTCCCGTATTTGAAACTAGGAAGCTACGCAGAAGTAGGACAGACCGAAAGACAATTTTACTGTACGAACGTTTGAGTAATGCGTCAAAAGCAGCGAGTGCTGACTCGCATTCTGTTTTCGACTTGTGATCGTGCTGAACCACTTGTTGGCAGAGTGCCAATAATTACCCTTGAAAAATGGTAGGCGATGAAGCAAATACCAAAGAAAATAATTTAAAAAAAAAAAAAACAAAAAAAAAAAAAGAAGAAAACCCAAGAAAAAAAAAAAAAAAAAAGCACGACAAAAGAAGAAAGCCGCTAACTCACATGTATCATGTATATGAGAAATTGTGTAAATTAACTTGAAAATATATGCAACAGAAAACTCTATCGAATTGTTAAAAAGAAGATGAACAGCAGATTTTTTTATGTACATATGTACGATAATACAAATATGAATATATGATGTACGAGTACATTGGACGTGTGTACATACTTCCTACCATCCTAACAACAGTAACAAAAAGTAAAGAACCAACAAAAAAAAAAGAAAAATAACTATAAATACATATGTTAAAATTGTGTTCATTTTGTCTTCATTTTTTTTCTATTTATGTTTTATCTTTTTTTTTTTCATTTAATTTCAATCACAAAAATATTCCTGACGCTATACTCATGCGGACACATCTGACATCCTATGTAATATCTCTCGATCAAAATTTTTTTCGCTCACTTGCTCTCGCTCTATCTATGTACATCTGTAAATGTCTCATTTACATGCAAACCAACTTTAATTTCGTCGATGAAATTTTCAAAATTACAAATTAAAAACAAAACAAAAAAAAAAAAAATAAAAAATAATGTCAAACAACAACAAAATCACAACACAATAATAATAATAATAACTACAACAAAAATATCATCATCAACAACAACAACAACAACAAAATCAAACATGAAATAAATAATGATCGTATAGCTACCAAGAAAAACAAAAGGCAGCAGCAGCACAAGCACAACGAACTCCGTTGACAATTTTAAAAAAGACGACTACCGCAATGAGGCGAGAAAGCCACCGGCGTCCTCCAGTCGCACCTCATCTGCATCCTTGAACGAGGAGAGCAGCAGTGCCACTGGCGGTAACGCGTCCAAACGTTTGTCAGGTTCATGTTCATCATCATCCCTAGCACGTTTAGTCGCGACATCCGGTTTGGACATATATGAAAAGTACAGTCCAGCCAACTATAAACCAAATTGTGAACTATCACGTTCCAGATCGTCAGTCTGTGGCAATGATACGTCAGCAAATGAGAATAATGACACCAACAACAACAGCAATAGCATCAGCAGCAGCAGTAGCAACAAAAACAAAAGCAATAATAACATCAGCACAACATGCACGGTGACTCTTGATAGGCCGCGCAGCCGCTACAGCCGCCTGTACAGCAATAGTAGCGATGCTGACACCGGCGGCGGAGGTGGCACATCCTACAATGACACATCCTCGCGTCTAAGCAGCAGCAATCGCAATTCGGGAAAATTCAGTCTGAGCACAAGCAACAGCAATGGCGACATACCCACTGCAACTTTCACATTGCGCAGCAATCGACTGCGCAGCTCAACGAGCAGAGCGGCACAGCGTGAGGCGGACGCTGCCGCAGCCACAGCGGCAACAAAATCGCTAACCAATGGCACTGCGGAACATAATGACAGTAGTACCAGAGCCAGTGCCAGTGCCAGTGCAAGTGCCAGCGCAAGTGTCAATGGCATCGATAGTCAATTGAACGGCATGAAACTGCATTCGACGGCAAACAGCAGCAATGACAATAACAACAATAACAACAATAACAGCAATAACACAGCGACAGACACTACGGATAATGCTGTCCATGTCACAGCAATTGAGTGCAATAACGATGAGCACAGCAATAGCGCAGTAGCGGATAATCTGACGACGCAGCGCAGCAGTAGCAAGGTAACCAAATATCCAGCCTATCTCTCGCATATGCTAAAGTGTTCTACTTCTGCGTTTCGTTCCGTTACCGTTTCGATTCGTTTTGTGTTGTTTGTTCCAGTTATGCGTTTAAATGTAGTTTAAATTAACCAAAAAATAAGACAAAAAGATAAAGAAATAGAAAAAAAAATAATACAGCCAACAGTTAAACAGCTTGAATGGCAACTTTGTATCCAAATAATCAAACCAAACAAAAAAAAAAAAACAAAAAACAATCATCTGCCAAGCATTTCAATCATTCAGTAAAATCCGTTATCTCAAGCGCTCCATTGCGCTCACATACATACGTCTGCATGCCTTAACATCTTTTGTTATAGTTCGTTTTTGTTCTTTTGTATTGTTTTGTGTTTTATTCCAATTTTAGTAAATGTTAATTTATTGTTTGTTGTTTTGATTTAATTACTTATTTCGCTTATTTTGTTTTTTTTTTTTTTTTTATTTGTAAAAGTTAACTCGAATACCTGCTTATGCCTCGTGACCCCCCCTTTCCTTAAGCAGCCTTTATTTTAATGCCATTTTCTATATTACTCTCGTTTTCTCTCTCTGTCTTCTATTGATCTGTATAGAATTTTGGGTAGATGTAAATTACAATATGACATATGTACTTCCCATATTCAACTAGTGACACCTAAATACACACATATACATACATACATATAAAAATATATAGTTTAGCTACACACACACACACACAGACACACATACACATGAACATTTTACATGAACACATACTGATCTGGACTAACGCGTTTTAATCGAAACCGCAGTAGAAATGAACTAAACCAAACATTCTACATTCTCATTGACGTAGCAACGAAAAATCACTCCTTCCCAAATGATGGTCTCTCTGTTCGACTGTACTCGTACTAACTGTAACGTGATGCCATTTAATCGTTTACCATTTTTATGTATTTTTAGCTAATCTCTTTCAGATCTTGGTACTGAAGTCCCTAATCCTTATACAATAATAACAAAATATCATACATATATCTATACATATATAAATACATATAGTATCTATATATTTATACAAAACTGAACTACGCCAGCCCTGAATAAGAAAACAAGAAGAAATGAAAGCTAAATAAGTTAAACAAAAAGAAAACAAAAGTCACCAATCTAAAGACAAAACTAAAGACAAAACCTAAGCCAAACTAAACTAAACCAAACCAAAACAGCATACAAGTCATATGAAGTAGGCGCAATAGAAAAATTTCAAATTCTAATGAGAATATTATTATTTCAATAATATTTTTTCGTGAAAATCGATCAAGAGTAAAACAAAAATATTTACGAAAAACAAAACATAAAAAAAACCAAAAAAAAAAAAAAAAAAACCAAAATAAATCAAAAGGATTTAATATATCTAACAAAATAATCACTAATATATTTCATAATATAAGCAAACAACAACAACAACCACAACAAGTCGGTGGAAAAACGCAGCAACAGCAGTCCACAATACGGTGAATAATGATAGACATAAAAAAAAACAGAAGTTCGTTTCATAAGATTCCAGCATCGAAACATAAGCAGCAACAACAACAACAACAACAGCAGCAGCAGCGCCAGTCTCAGCTTCATGAAGTCAACACTTGTGCAGGCATAGAGATTAGAAAATCCCAACAGCAACAGCAACAGCAGCAGCAGCAGCAACAATTAAAACCACAACAACAACAAAGACAACAAATAGTTTGTAATCTTGAAAATAAAATAATTGGACAGAAAGACCAAAAGCAGCATTTAATAGCATCAACAGACCAATTCCAACGTCATTTGCCAAAAACGCTGACAACTGTTGCCGCAAAGTCGAGCGGGCGAGGCGACGAAACCGGAGGAGGCGGCGGCAACTGCGGTCGCCATAGCTCTTCATTAGCGGTCGTCTCGGCGGTGGAGAGTGGCGGAAATCCGGTTCGTTTGGCAAATCAGAAGTTTTTCCTAGTGCCAGCGTACAAGGATCCGACATTTTTGAAGGCCGAGTGCGACTTGGCACATGCACAGGTGGCTGGCGGCCACGCACTTACAAGGCACTCAACGAAGCGCGCCCGAGCAGGCGAAGACTTGCGAAATAATAACAACGGTGGCAGCAGCGGCAGCAGCAGCAGCAGCAACAACAGCAGCGGCGCCGGCGGCGGCGGCAGTAACAGTAAAGGCAAAGTAACAGCCAACGGAGGCAAGGGCAACTACGGTGTCACAACAGCTTTGAATGGCATGCGTCGTACGGCGACGCTCAATGGCAGTCAGACGGCGGCAGGCACGAACGGCGGCAACCATAGCAGCAGCTCTGCGTTTAACAGCAGAAACACGGCGACGGCATTGGCAACGGCAACAGCAACAGCAGCAGCAGCAGCAGCGTCGAACGTTGCCAAGGGCGCCAACAGCGTCAGCATCAGTAGCAACAGCAACAGTAACAGCAGCAGTACAAACAACAGCAACAGCCACAGCACCGGAACCGGCACCGGCACCAGCACCAGCACCAGCACCAGCACCACCGTCCACAAGATCGACCTAAGATACAGTCAACAGACGCAGCCGCATCGTGTCAATTGCGTTGGCGCCAACGCCGGTCCTAGCAGCGGCGCATCGGGGTGCACAGGGAGACTGCAACTACTGCAGCCAAATCCGACAACGGCATCCAAAGGTTCGATTGTCAATCGATTCAATAATAGCTGGGCGACAGGTGCAGCAACGGCCGCAGCAGCCAATTGCTTAGGGCCAAGTGGAGCAGCATATAAGTATAAACTGTTGCCACGCACCAGCCATCCCGCACACGGGGGGGAGGCTGAATGTGGGAAAACTGAAAGCAACAGTAACAGCAACAACAACAGCAGCAGCAACAACAATAACAATATTAATACAAACAACCGCAAAAACAATAATCAATTAAGCAATCACGAAAATAGCAACAAAGTTGCTAGCACACATCATACAAGCAACAGCAACAACAATATGAGCAACAACAACATGAACACAATTTGCTACAATAATCAATGCAACAATAATACACAACAACAACAAAAACAGCAACAACAGCAACAACAACAACAGCAAAATGAAAATGATGAACAACACGATGACATAACATTCATCGACAGCGACGAGCCGACAACGGCGCCAAGCCTAGCCACAGAGCTGCAAGACGCCGGCGTCCATATGCAGGCATCGCCAACGAAGCCCGCACTGATGGCCTGCTACTTCAAGCCGATCACGCCGCCATTGCAGCTGCGCAGCACATTCGGCGATCGAACGCGCGCACGGCCCAAGTCGACGATCATCAGCACATCTTCGGCGGCATCGGCGGCGTCAACGGCAGCCACACCCGCGCCAGCGAACAACAGTTACACATTCGAGCGCGTGAACAACTACAAATACACGAATGGCATGCCCTACAAGACGACGCAAGCGAGCAGCACGGCAACGCCGGCGGAAGGCAGCAGCAACAACACCAGCAGCAGCAGCAGCAGCACATTGGCACGTGCCTCGAACATCGACACGCTGAGCATCAAGGCGTCCATCGAGAAGTTCAACAATCTGAGCGATCAGAAGCGCCTGCCAGTATCGCTGCGACAGCACGGCAGCAGCCATGGCGGCACGGCGACGGGCGGCAGCAGCAGCAATCTGC
>JBAMBQ010004900.1:0-57065 GCA_037044495.1 Stegana nigrithorax
CGTGTCTTCGTTTGTTGCATTGTTGCTGCAAACGTCAAATGTCAACAGCAGAAATAGCTAAAACAACAACATCAACGACACCAACAGCCAAACAAAAAACAAAGACTACACCAAAGTCACATAAAAATCGAAAAAATAAACACAAAGCCGACAATTATTACACAAGCAGCAAATAGTAAATCTTGACTGAAGCCAACTAATGCTCAATAAATTTAAAAACTTCATAAATGAGGCATATTAAGTGTTAAGCTCTTAAAATGATTATTTAATTGCATAAATATTAATTAAGTTATTTGTAAAAAATCTATTTCCTATTTTTTTTTTCAAAAATAGTTTCAAAATTTTTGTCTTCTGTGTGTAAACGCATTCTTAGGATATTTTGTAGAAAATCAAATGCTTTATGTACTTACGTCAAAAAGATCGTGCACAAAAGCCAAACATGCAGACAGATAAAAGCAACAAAAAATTGTGAAAATAGTTTCATTATTAGTATTTCTTATACATTTTGTTCATATTGTGTCGTCGCTTTGACATCAAATAATTGCGCAAAAATATTTCAATGATTGTCTTCTTTTGAGCATGACTTCGCAAAAACCATAAATAATTTCGGCATTTCCTTTATTCACAATTGCTGATGTTGCAATGCTTTTGTAATAGGAAAACAAATTCCGTGTCTTGTGTCTGTGACGTTTAGCTCAATTCGCTTGCGGAATATGCTGCCGAAGTGGCGGGCGCTGCATATTCACATAGGGACTTGAGCATTAATCACCTACGCTGAGATAAATATTGCTCTAATATATGTCTACACTCACCACACTCATAGTGTGGAGAGAAGGGGAGAGGAGAGTAGGTATGTAGTGCAAAAACGCCCGTTACAAAATGCAGCCCACATAACTGTCAATTAGCACACTAAGCAGAGGAGATTTGTTTAAACCGTTGACTGATGATTCGGTCACAAAACCCTGACTAAAAAAGCACAAATAATAAGAATAATTGCCACTTAGTAACCAAAAACACAAGAAAACGAAAGCAAAAAAAAAAAATCAAAAGAAGCAAACCAACGATGTATGCCAATCCATGGCAGCCGAACTCCAATTGGAAAATTGCAAATCAGCGCTTATGAAGCAAGCGCGAAACTTGCGTCGTGAAGTGAAGTTAAATGAAATGAAGCCAATCAGCAGCGGTGAGCTGAGCAACGTTGAACTTAAAGTCGGGCACAGTTAACGATTTTAACGTTTATTAAAAGCAAACAGACGCAACAGTTACCAATGACAATAACAACAACAATAACAACAACAACAACAACAAGGAGAAGAATGAAACAATCGCATAGCTATGCGCGTTATACGTGTTACATGGCACAGACGCTGAAGACGATGAGAGGCGAGAGAGTGAGAGAGTGAGAGCATTTTAGGCTGCTAAGTGTGTGAGTATGCCAATTACAATAACATCAGCGACAGCTGTAACAACAACAATAACACAGGCACGAACTATGATTGATTATATGCTGTCGATCATAGTTTGACCACCCGTGGCTGCTGATGCTGCTGCTGTTGCTCTTGTTGCTGTCACTGTTTCTGTGGTTGTTGTTGCTGTTGTTGCTGTTGCTGTTGCCTATAGCTGGCCGAAAACATCACTTAACTAAGTCAAGCACTCGTTGGTCGGTCACGCAAATGCACGCTCCAGCATATTCGCTCACTCCCCCGTGCGCTCGCACACTCGCTCTCTCATTTGGACTGATGTGGCACGACGTCAGCAGCTGTTAAGTTGTTTCTGCTGTTTTTGTTGTTTTTGTTGTCTTTGTCCGACTGTCGCTGGGTCGACGCATATTCATTTATCTGTTACTGTTGACAGTCATAATTTCGTGCGTTTAGCTTAACGTGCCAATTTGCCACTTGGCTCGCACGGCATACACATAAGCATAACTGTGTGTGTGTGTGTGTGTGTGTGTGTGTGTGTGTGTGTGTATATATGTATGTTACTCATTGGCCACACGTGCCGCCTGCAGCATTGCACAGTTAGCAGTTCACACTGGCCGTCTTCATTAGCCCCTTCAGTGCGCCCTCGACATGACTTTCATTGGCTACCTTTTTCGTGCGCTGCGCACTTGACGTCCTCCTCCCACTTCCCACATGTGCACACATGCACATACATAGGTTTTCGCTGATTTTGCAATTTTCGGACACATGCTTGGCTTCTCTCGTTGGTAATTACGGCAAAGTTGCGCTAAACGCCAATTGAACCAAGCAAATTAAATTAGCAAACGAGTTTCTGCTTCTTCTCTGTGCTTTTTTAAATTGACTTTTTTTTTTTTCTTCTCTGCTGTTTTTGTTGTTGTTGTTGTTGTGTTTTTGGCAATTGGCTGTTAAGTGATTGCATAAGTGCGCAGGAAGAGTTACGATTGGTCTTTAAGTGGGCGCACAATATGCCATGCGGCAGGTGAGGCGCGTCTTCAGTTGAGTTACGTTGAGTCGAGTTAACTTCTGCTGAACTGAACTGAGCTGAGCTGAGCTGAGCTGAGTTGAGTTGAGTTGAGTGTTGTGATTGCATAAGACTCTTAATTGGTTACTTGAACAAGCGCAGAAAACCATTTCAATTGTGAAACTTTTTAAATAGTGGCAACAAGCCAACTTTGTTAGCCTATTGTTGTTGCTCCACAAATATAATTTCAAAAAAAAAACAAAAAAAAAGAAAAGGAAAAAAACAAATCTCGGCACTGCGGGCTTAACGTTCGCAGGATGAATCACTGAGTTTCGCAGCAGTCAGCTCCAAGCCTGACCATTTCGTTGTTTATGTGTGGGCCAAAGCAGAGCATTTGGTGTGCACTTCCTTAGCCTGCGTGTTACAGGTTTTCATTGCGATTCATTGAAACTGGGTTCTCCAGGTGAAAGTTCGCTGGCAAGTCATGCGATGGTTCGTGCATGTCGGTTCTTGCCACATGCTGCAAACGTGCCGCACTCTGTCGTTGGCAAATGACATTCAGGTCACTGGACACACGAAAAGGCTGATGGGCTGCACTATGCGGATGGCTGAAGCAATCAAAGCGCCAACATTTTGCCCAGTATAGCAACATCAACAGCAACAGCAAAGTAAACACAAAGTCAAAGCGAAAACCAAACGTAAGGGAAATAAAATCACGCATACGCCGCGTAAGCTGGTTGACATATCGGGAAGCTAAATAGAGCAAGGCAGAGAGTTCACCCGACAGACCGGCAGATCGACACACCAATTGACTGAGTGACTGACTGTGCAGCAATTGACATATTGCATGGACGTGTATTTAGCGAGTATCAAGCATTCAATCAATCAATCAATCAATTGCAAGGATAGCAAAGGCACCAACGTACTCAGCGCGCAAATGCCATGGGCCATTGATGCTGATAAGCGACGTATAAATGTCTGATTAGCTCTAATGCCTGACATAGCAAAAAAAACGAAAATGAAACGAAATAAACACAAAAAAAGGCACAAAAAACCCTAAAAAAAGAAAAAAGTAAACTAAACTAAACTAACCAAGCAATAAATAGTTAATAAGGCAATCAATTGCGAATGGCAGCGATATACATCACGGCAAGAGCCGATCAGGCAGGCAAGCGGACAAGCGGGCAAGCGGGCAGGGCAGTCGAACGAAGCAAGCCAGCAAGCAGCAGCAGTCATCAGTCGTCGTCAGTGCGATAAGCAAACGCTGAAGTTGAAACCCAACAAACGCAGCTCACCGCAACGCAGCTAACAGCTCACAGCTCACAGCTAACGGCTAACGTAGCTAAGCAGCAGACGTTTGTCAAGCTATAATGGACTTGGCCAGCGTTGTTGCTGTTGCTGCTATTGTCGCTGTTGTTGTTGGTAATGGCAGCACCAGCAGCAGCAGCAGCAGCAACGGCGGGGGCGGGGGCGGCAGTTGGCCAAGGCGGCGACAAAACAGATGCAATTACACGAGACAAGCACACGAGCGTCGCCAGTACAAAGCCACAATGGCGCAACGAAACGAGCAACAAAAACAAACCATAACAGATTTAGCCACAATGCGACCCGAAAAACAACAACGACAACAATGCAAAAAACAAAATAAAATAAAAAAAAAACAAAGAGCCATCAACAAAGCGAGACGTGATGCGATGCGATGAGACGAGCCAAAACGAAACGAGATGAGATGAGCTGAGATGTGATGAGACGAAATGTGACGAGACGAGGCAAGACTGTCGTGTTGGCTTGCGTTGCCTGGAGTCGAGTCGAGCTGTGCTGAGTTGAGTTGAATGAAATGCTGTCGAAAGATAAATGAGCGTAATTTCAAAACAAACGTCACGCCAAGCAAAGAACCAAAGAAACCCCGAAAAAAAGACGAGAACAAAAGGCAAAACCAAAAAAACACGGAAAAACAAAAAAAAAAAAAAAAGTTAGAGGAAATTTAGACCAAAAGCGACCACGGCTGCAGGGAAGAATGCCAGCAAAGCATGTCTGACGGCATGTCGCGAAAAATATTTTGTGGCTGTTGGTTGGCGCGCGGGGAGCTTTGAAGGATTCTCGGTTTGAGGTAGCGCAGGTTTGGCATAGCTGTACGCTTCGTTATGGGGTTTGGTTTTTTTCTTTTTGCTCGTCTTCTGGTTTGCCGTGCCGGTTTCGCGTGGTTTTATGCATTACCATCAAGCGTATGCGTCAACAATGGCGTGCCCAAAAGTATGCAACGTTTTTATTTGCTTGGAGCTGCATAGCATGTGAAAACACTTTCAGCTGGCGTTGAGTGATGAATGCGAGGGTAGCAACCAATCGTAACCTAATCGAGTAACTGCGTTCAATTCAGCAAAAGTTTCTGCAAAAACCAAATGAAGCATTGCTGAAAGTTTGTGGTGTGCCTTGAGCGCTTGTAAGCAAACGTCAAGTCACAAAAGTCGCCTAAGAGTTTAAGTCGAAATTACATCGAATAAGTCATGGCCTACGCTAGACACTGCGGTGCTTACTATGTGCAATATAACTAGCATATGCCTGTTGCCTGCGGAGGAAGGACATTTCTGCAGAAACTCATCGGTTTGTGCATATGTTCCTAAGCTAACTCAATTCGGCCTTTATATATTTAGTGTCGTTTTATTAAAAATCTTACTATTGTCCTGAAGAGATATTCCATATTATCCCTTTTTTATTGCATTAACTTTGAATAGTAAAGAGAAGACATAATAGTGGGAGACATGGGTTCAACTGATGTCAAACTCGACTGATAGTTGATCACACAGAACATGCCCAATAAAAGGTATAATTGATCCGATCCTTGTAAAATGTATGATTTATTTTGAAGCCATGCTAATAAGCTAACGAAATTGGCTTATGTTAGACAAACTCTCCAGTCACACGCATGTACTTCGCATATCCCACTTAACATAGGCAGACTTAAGTCAAAGGTTGTCTATGCAGATGTGTGAGGCGCACTCGCAGCAACGGAGTATCACATGTGTGTCGCAGTTGTAAAGCGGGTGTGGGCGTGCGGGAGGGCATGTGGGTGCGCGTGTGCGTAATTGTACACTAATTAACATAAAAACATTCATTTGCTCCCATGCGAATACAATTTAATTGCATAATTTTCGGCTGCTTTGGCTGCGTGTACGCACACGTCGAGTTGCCCGCAATTAATGAAGTAATTAAAATCTATAAAATGCAAAATGAAAATCAAACTTATGCGCATAACTTTCACAAAGTAGCTGCACGCAGGCAAACTGTAATTAAAAAGCGAAACTTTTCCTGCTTCAAAGTTTAAATGTTGCGTCTTGCCCCAGCCACATGTCGTATGCGTAATGTGAATTTCGCAGTCAAACGCAAATATTCATATACATTCAAACACACACAATGTCAGAAATAGGAAAAGTCGCAGAAGCACAAAAAGTAGTGCCAAAGCTAATTTAATCACTACCATAATTTTTGTTTTTTTTTCCCTTTTTTCTTTCTTTTTTTTTGGTTGCTTGTCGCTGTTGTTATTTTTATTTGTTGTTGTTGTTGCCATGTTACTTAATTAAGACCTTGCAAATGGTTTTATGTCGCTGCAGGGTATACATGGAAAAAACATTTAAGAGCAATGCCTGCAACATAGCTTGGCTTCAAATATATTAAGAAGAAAACTCTCCAAAAAAAAACACAAAATAGGAAATAAAAATAAAGCAAACATTAAAAGAAGAAAAAGAGGAAAAAAATATAAAGAAAATACACAAAAAAAAACAGAAAACAAAAGAAAGAGCAAAATTGAATGCATGCAGGCATTGAAATTGAAATCAATGAACTGTTATAATGGCTGCTACGTTGACTGCACAAATGCACAGTGGCCACAAGGTAGGTGACGGCGGCGGCGGCGGCAGAGGCGGCGGTGGAGGAGGAGTCGGCATCGGCAGCCGGCAGCTTAAAGCAACTTTATGAAATCCTCCAACGAACGTTGCATGTTTGTGCGTTTATCGAATCGGATGCACCGATTAAAAATTAAATGTTGTCATACCAGTACACACACACACACACATACACACACATACACACACATACATGCACATACACATACTAACAGTCTGAAACAAACAGCCTCACTGGCCAACACAATGAGAGGCACAATGAACGAACATGGGGCGTTTGTAATGACCAAAGTCACACACTCACACCCCCCCACAAACACACACACACATATATATATATATATATGTATGTGTGTCCTATGTATACACATTGAAAAGGCTCTGAGTGCTTGGGGATCGTGGGATTGTTCGGCAGCTGGCCCAGTAAATGGGCAGAACACTTCTGAGCACAAAGGCGGCAAAAACAAAGCCACAAACGAGCAGCAGATTGCCATGCATATGCACAGGAAGATATGGCGAACAGACCAGAGGACAGTAGGCACCAGCTAATACGTATACGTGATGCTGAAAATTGTGTGCCGGGAGGTGCCAGTGACAACAATGAATTAAGCTAAAAAAGCATAGCACTGAAACCGGATGGTTAAAGGAAGTATTGGAAATGCATTAGATACAAAATGGAACACGAAGGAGGGTATTTACCTCGTTTAGTTTGGCGGCAAACGCTTAGAGGCAGGCGGAACTGTACAGTAAAGCATATGTTCGTGTGTGTGCATTAACGGGTGAACGTGTGAAATTTATGCACATATGTTGCATACATTATTCAATGTATACACACACACACACACACACACTCACACACATACATACATACAACGTGTAAGTCTGCATTCGTGTAAATATAAATGTATCTAGATACATACAGACATGCATTGCTTACTTATGTATATAGATTGCTTGTGTAAAAAATTGCTGAAAATTGAAATGAAATTGTCGGAAAATTGTGCGACGCCAACAAATGCCACTGTGCAAACAACAACAGCAACCACAACAACAAAAATGATAATAATAATGCCTATATGAATGTGAAGCTGAAAATGAGAAAAAAACATAAAAAAATAAAACAGAAAAAAGATCCAGAGACAGACAGACACAGACACAGACACAGAGAGAAAGAGAGTGAGAGAGAAAGCGCATAATAAAGCGCGAAGGAGATGAGTGAAGAACGCGCATTGTCTGAATCGAATCGACATATAAACTGCCGCAGCGTAAACTGTTTGCGCGTGTCCTTTACCACTGATGTGCTGTGCTGGATGTGCCGTGCCGTGCCGTGCCGTGCCGTGCTCGACTGGCTGTGCAGTGTAGGGGCATGTGGTGGGCATGTGCGTGCCCAAGACTGCTGTGCGTGCCATGTCGTTGGCGGCCTACACTCGCATGCATGCACTGAAGCAGATTAAACGAGCTGGAAAATCATCATAACGATTTAAGCGCTTCGACTTTTTCTTCTTTGCGGTCCACTTTGGCCGCTGCTTCTGTTCCTGCTCCTGCTGCTGCTTTTTTTGTGTATTTTTGGCATGCACACTCATGGCATTTTGTATTCCTTTGCTGCGGCATTTGCCTGCCCCCACTTACACAACATCACGAATTGCAGACATAGCCGGAGCAACGGCCCAAGGCATGCTCGGGTATTTCAGATGCAAGAGACAAAAGAACAGCAACCAAGAGATCCTAGAATACAAATCTTAATTTGCTTGCCAAACTTTTGCTCTTTAAAGCTTATGAAAGCCGAGTAGGTACCTTAGATTATTTCGAAAATGAGGTTTGTTGGAGCAAAAGAGTTTCGTGCTTTCGTTGCGCTGCCTACTTAGTCAAAGTACATAGATTCTAGGTATTCTTGCGATATCTGTAAATGAAAAACAAATATTTTAAGTTGACTTCGCAGAGTTTGCTGCAGCCCACATCGCACAATTCATATACACACAATTTGTTCGTTAAAAAGTTTGCAATTGTTAAATAAATCTTTATAAAAATAATACAAAAAAGAAATCAAGACGAGAGCAGTAACAGGAGCAGGGTGGGTTTGCATTACCGGGTGCACACAATTCACTGACACCTGGCACCAATCGTTTAATGTGAGCAGGGCACAAGGGCCAACTTGACGCCATGAAAAAATGTTTTCTTTTTTATTGCATTTATGTAATATTTATTGTTTAATTTTATTTTTTTTTTTTTTTTTCTTTTGTTTTTTTATTACTTTTTTCGTTTTGTTTGAGCTACTTTTGTTTGGTAATTTAATTTTTTGCTGCCTAAATGCACAAATTTGTCGCAATGACTTTTCAATTTTATTTATGTTCGACACGTTTTTTACTTTTATTATTTTTATTTGTGCATAAACTTATTTCAGTTATTTATTTCGAATTTTTTTTCTCGCTTATGTTAACAAAATATTTTAAGCCTTTGTTTAATTTATTTGTGCAATTTTTATGTTTCGCTTTGCTTGCGCAATCGCAAATAGTTTTCGATATTTTTTTTTTATTTTTATTTTGTTTTTTGTCTTTTTCGATATTTTGTTTAGCTCTTCGTTTGCTCCATGTACGGCTTAGCATTAATTTATTTGTTTAACTTTATTTATGTTTTTTGTTTTTTTTTTTTTGTTTCTTTGACACAAAGCATTTTGCTTCAATGTTTTTGTTTTTGTTTTTGTTTTTGTTTTTTTTTTCTCGCAGCTATGAATGAGTTTACCATTATACAACAAAGAATCTGTCATGTGCATGTACGATTAAGTGAGTAAGTACTCGCACACTCGGGTAGAACATTTTTCACAACTTATGCAACGACTTAAGGTAAATCATGCTTGAAATCGATAATCGATGATGAGGCAGCAAAACGTCGCGAAGGTTGGTCCGAAGGTCTTTGCTTTGCTTTGCTTTGCTAATTTGCATATCTCATTAGATTAGCAATTGCATTTAACAACAACTAAAAAAAAAAAAAAACATAAAAAAAGCAACAGAAAAAAAAGGCATAAAATAAATAAACCAAAAACAAACATTGCATACTTTGCATATTAAAGTTTTTTACTGGCGACACATGCCAAGCAACGATCAGACGCTCAAACGCACACAAGCCAACAGCAGAACTTCCACACGCCGTTATGGCGCGAGGGTCGCGCTTGTGGTGTGTGTTTACGGCATTTTGATATCATATCATCAGCATTATCAGTTAAGAAATGTGCGCTCGTAAAGTGTGCCAGTGGCCACATGAATTACGGTCTTGATGGCACTAAAAAATATAATTGCAACCCAAGTGCTGCCTGATGCCGGGCACATGCCTCGAATCTACGAAGTGTGTATGAAAATTCGTTTTTTATGTTAACTTAAAATTAAAAGGCAATGAGTAGCATATACCCCAAGACAACAAAAAAAAAAAAAAAATGAAACAAAAATATAAAATAGAAATAAATAAAATAGATAATAATAATAAAATAGCCACAGAAGTAACCACAGCAGCAAGACCACAAGCACGACAACCACACAATGATAATTGATAACAACAACAACAGTGACAGCAAACAAAAGCAAAGGGAGAAGCAACAACAGCAGCAGCTCAGACACAATCACAGGCACAGCCACAGCCACAGCCACAGGCACAGGCACAAGAATAAGAACAAGTACGAGTGACAAACGAAAACGTCAACAACAATTGTCAGTTGTGCAAACTATGCTGATGTGTTGCTGATTATCATGATGATCATCATGATGATGATAATATATATAATAGTCATCAACATGATAGTGATGCCGCTGCTGATGCTGATGCTGATGCTGATGCTGGTGCTGCTGATGATGATGATGATGATGCATCGCAACGTACTCGTAAACTTTATTTTTATGTCGTATGTAACATTTACTTAACTCAACTCCCCGCCGCTGCCCACCTCAGCACCTCGCATCAACATCTTGGGGCAAACCGCACATGAACCCAACTCGGCACGACTTTGTGTCTATTTTTACTCTTCTTGTTGTTGCCGCTGCTGCTGTTGCCTGCTGTTGTTCTTGGTTTTGCCATTTAGTTTTGTTGTTTCGGTTTACGTTTTTGCGCTGAGCTGTCAGGGACAAAAGCAACAACAACAACAACAACAACTCATTGTAGTACTGCTTATTTTTATTGTAATACATCGTATAAAATGTTATTTTATTTTATCTTTGATGTTTGTTTGCTTGCTGTTGTTCTTGTTGTTGTTGTTGTTGTTGTTAGTTTCGTCTTAAATTTTTGTGCAGGTAAACTTCACATTTTGTCGCTTCTTTCAGTTTATTTCATTTTATTTGGGCACCGAATGGTTTTTTCCTTGATTTTTTTTCTTCTCCTTTTTTTTTGTGTTTTTGTTTTTAGTTTTGTGTTGTCCATTGCGTTTTTTTTTTTGTTTTTTTTTTTTTTGTGTGTGTCACTTGTCATTTATTTGCAGTTGTTACTTGTGTTGTTGTTGTTGTTATGAGATTCGGTATGTTAAACAACAACAATAGCAGCAAACCAAACGATTGCCGCAGACAATTTCGTTTAAAATTTTTAGTTTTGTGTTGTCGGTTTTTCTTTAATTTTTTGTTTTCTTCTTCTTTTTATTTTTCTTTTACTTTTTTGTTTAACGTCTTTTCTTTTTTTGGTGTCTTGCTACTTGAAAATTATGGTCAAGTGTTGTTGCCCGTTCGTCTGCCTGTTTGTTGTTGCTTTGTAGCAATTTCCATTGCTTGAATGTCAACAATGTCATATAAGGTTTGACCACAATTTATTTTTAATGAATTTACTAATTGCAAGTTTGCTTCTTTTTTCCCCTCTTTTGGTTTTCTTGCACAGTCAGCAAATGTGTTGAGTTTCCTTAACAACTGCCCACATAATCTGGAATGCAGGCGAATCCCACGGCGAACTCTTTCATTTCCTCGTTAGAATCTAAGTGAACAGTTTTCAATTTTACAGAACTTGTCAAGTCGAAAACAAGTTTAATTTTTTTTCTTATTTTCATTTTAAACACAAAAAAAAATATACATATACATAATTAATCTATTGGCCTTATAAATATAAGTTTTTGTTATTGATTTTTTTAGTGGGAATTTCAAACGATTTTCAGAACACAGTGATCAAGTCAGTAACTTCGCGGTGAAAATGGCAGCAAGCGCCATTCAGTTGAGCAGCAGCATACAACGGTACATGTTGCCACTTAGGGTGGAGGACAACTCTGTCGACAACAACAGCCACAAGAACAACATCACCAATTACGAAAACTACAAGCAAGATGAGATGCCATTTCTGTGGCCTGCCTCGTCAAGGTCCTCTTCATTTGTTTCAAGACTGCCGCCATTGCCATTCTCAGTGCCATTTCCCTCGCTCGCCTTCTTGATCCTCTGTATAGCCTTATACGAAAGACTTTTAAAAACAGGACCAAAACTGTTTGCCTATAAACGTTCGCCCTATGTCATGCACATGATTGCCAAGACGTTGCTGGTCTACTACGCTCTGGAGATCATCACACTGAAGATGCGATGTTCGGGCGAGCAGCTCAACAGCAACGCAGCCGAGTCTCTGCTGCTGCCCTACGAACTGGATGTCGAAACGACGGCCGAGTGTTTGTGCTGGTCGATGACTGAATCGGTTTTGGAGAAGATAAAACTCTGTTACATCTTCCAAAGACAATTCAGTCATATAACAGCGCAGATCATCTGCACGTTGGGGCGCTACGTGAGTGGCCTAGCGGAGAGATGCAAGATGATTCTCGTGTTGTGACAGCCACGAGACGAACATCTGCAAAATGTGTTTTTTTAAATAAATTTGTTGTATTGATACTTTTATGCTTGCGTCTTTTCTTTTCTTCTGGGTTACCTCAATGAATATTTCCAATAATTGTGGATGGGTCTTCTATACTTGGCTCTAATCTTCATTTGTAATTTGTGGTTAGATGTTGAGCATTGGCTTCTCATGCTCTTATAGCAGGAACTATTAAACCTCGTCTTAATTCAATTTTGCATGCTATTCTAGATCTCTGAAGCATAACTCTTGTCGACGTTATCATGGAGAGGAGTTTCTAAAGCGTTCATCTTTAAAAAAGGTGAAGTCTACTAAGTAGATCCAAGTGCAAATTCTTTCAGATTTATTATTTTCAGGCAGTAGGCGCTGAAGTACTCAGCACTTTACAAATACAACGCATACGACATTCTCTTATACACAAATCATCAACACAGTAAAATAATTTTGATAAATTTTTAACTTGCAAAGAAAGTTACAACTTTGTAAATTTTAGTAATCCTTTGTCAGTAATACCTACCTCCATAGATAGGTTAGAATGTATCCAGCCAGGGAACAAGTGCAGGAGGCTCGGGAACTGATCGCATGGTTGAACGAGTTGCTGCTGTGCAATCTTAAAGACTTCAATGAGGTGCGCAGCGGCGCTGCCTGGTGCCAAGTCCTGCACATGCTGCATCCTCGCGCCCTCAAGATGCGCCGTGTGATCCTTTGCACCAGCGAAGCAGGGCACCTAATGCGCAACTACAAGCTGCTGAAGAAGGCATTCGCGCGCATCGGGCTGCAGCGCGAACTGCCGGTCAAGTGTTGGCTGCATGGCTGCTTCGAGGAGATCTACAGGTTCACCAAATGGCTGCGCCTTTACTTTGATGTGCTCTACGATGGAAGTGCCTACAATGCGCCGTTGCAGCGTGACTACAAGAAACTCACGTGTATGCCGTGCAAATACGATTCGGCGGAGTGCAAGTTATCCTCGGCAGCCAGGACAAGCGATCGCGATGTGTGTTGCAACTCAACGCGAAGAACTACGGCGAAATGGTTGAGCCACCATTATCCCCTCAGGCTGCCACGTATACCAGCGCCGTTGGCAATGAACAAGCGTGACACACCACTCACGGCATGGCCACCAAGGTGCTACAAATTTAGTTCGGACAGGTATAAGCTGCGCTCACGCGTGCTAAGTGCCAAAGTGCGTAAACTTCTGCTGAAGCTGCCCTTCAAAGATCTGAGTGAAGCTGCCAACTCGTACAGCAGCCAAGGCACTGCATGTATCAGTCACGGACTGAGCCACTCACGCGAACCTGCTGTGCAGCAAATGATCGAATGCCTGCGACCCATCAGCAACATGCTGTTCAGAGTGTCGGCGGTCCGCTTCGATCTGCAGCGTATACGCAATCAGTTGATCCGAGGGCTGGCCCACAATATCGAAGTAGACTACTGAGTCTAGCGGCACAAATGTTTCACATCTGTGCGCGATTTTATTTGATTTCATTGATAAATGTGAATTACACAAACATGCGTTTTATTTCCATACTTGGGTGTGTGTGCAAGCGTGCCAAGACCAAGTGATCCCTGGCAGAGCGCTGCTGCGAGAACTGCTCAGCACAAATGTATGCCTTCTCAGCTGGCTTCGCAGCCAACCTCAAGCGCTCAAAGTGACCAGATGAGCATCGGCGAGTATCAAACTATCGAACAATCGGTCTAACTATTTAATGATACATCAGTTTCATATGAAATAATTAATGCAGTCGCAATGAACAGTTTGCGTGCAATGCGTGCAAACGAGTTTCTTTTCAGGTCGCTGCGCATGCGCACTTGACACCATTCGCCAGCTTGCAGCGGCGGCGGCGGCAACAGCCAATCGAAAATGTCTATTCGAAAGAAATGAGTAACATGCCAATATCATTGCCGCCCACCGCGATCGTAAAGTACTGTATTTAAAACTATCTTTTATTTTTATTTTGATTTTTTCTTGGCTTATTATTTCTTTGTTTTATTGTTGCTGTTATTTTTTTTTTGTGTTTTTTTTTCTGAATCGTGTAAGCTTGCTAATGCTTTCAAGCATTAAATCGCAAATTGGACATGCCGGTTTGCAGCTCATGACTCAAGTCAGTTTGAATTGTGCACGCGCGGAACTCGTTTGCAATGCAGGCACGTGTTTCACTGTACAGGCAAACACTGCTTATGCCACATGCCCATTGTCGGAGATATGCATCTTAGCAACCGATTTCATGTTATTTGTATGCATATATCTTTCATTCGTTTAATCTAAAAGCACTTTAACTCGTGAGAACAACAACAGTTTGTCAAATAGTTCTTCACACAATATTCGCATACATTAATTTCAAAGTGAAGGAGTTATTCTTAATTGTTTTTGTAATTCATTATGACAAGTGTCACAAATGAAACACTTTGCGCCGTCCGTAAGTTCCGAAAGCATCAAGAATTGCTAACATTTGCCATTTTGTTTTTCTTTCCCATTCGATTTATTTTTATTTAAGTTTTTATTATATTTTTTTTTTGTTTTTCTGTTTCTCTTTACATTTCGTTATGTATCGACGCATTTCACTGCGCGCATCCTCCCCACCATTGTGCCAGCATCAACTGATTTTCCTTGTGCAGCGCGTAATTACCGTCACGTGACCTTGATGCCCCCGAATCGTTTGAAGCGAATGAATGTCTTGCCAAGAGTTGATTTCTTTCGCGCATTCTCTCGCTCTTACCCGTTGTTTTCATATTTTTTATGTTAGTCTTTCTTTATCGTTGTCGTTGTTGTTGTTGTTGTTGTTGTTGTAGTTGTTGCTTATCGTTTTCTTGTGTTTCACTTGGCTTATTTAGTTTTTGTTTTTGTTTTTGTTTCAGTGTCTTGCGTTTGCTGTTTTGCGTTTTGTGTGTTAAAGCAAATTTCATGTTGGTCATTTCGAGTCTGGGGGGCACCAACAGCCACAGCAATAACAACAACAACAAAAACAACAATAATAATCGACTACATAATAAACAAACAGCAAAAACAAAAATTGGTATCGTTATCGTTTATTAAAATTCGTAAGAAAGAAAAACAAAACGAAACGAAACAAGCCACAATGGGACGAGACGCGATGAGACGAGAGGAAACGAAACAAAACGAAATGTTAATGGTTTGCTTTTGGTTTGGTTATGTTGTGGCAAATGGGTCAGCATAAAGTGTTGCACAGTTGTTGCAATAAAGACGCTCTTGTTCTTGTTCTTGCTGTTGTTGTTGTTGTTGTTGTTGTTCTTATTGAAGGCTGACATTAAGCGTTGCTTGAAGCATTTTGTATGCTTATGGATTACCAGCATTTGCTCTTGGTAGATGCGAGGCAATATGCAAAGATCATTAGCAGTTTACGTCTATAAGGCCTTGCATAGAAACGTGTGTGTGCATGTGTGTATGTGTGGTTGTATGTGTGTGTGTGTGTGAGTATATGATGCTAAAGGAATAGTCGAGCTATACTCGTAATAAACATCAGATTGGATTTCTGTGTGATGTTCGCTTGCGCGTATCTCTTGTCGTTTTTCTCTCAAACCGTTTTAGCACAGTTACGAAATAGAGAGACAGACAACGTTTCACTGTTTATCGGGCTGTGCAATTTCTAAATGCGTATAACAGTTTGCAATAAAGCAAATACGATTATAACAGCGTGAACAGACAATTGCTGGCTCAGTCCAACGTTCGCAAATGTGCAGCAGCTTTCTTAGACTGCTTAGACGCATGTATATTTTATTTTTTTTAGGAGCAATCTAATAAGTAACAATAGAGATCATTAGGCCGAACACGCCTTGAAAGTATGTATGTATGTATGTGAGCATGGTATGCGGTTAAAAGCGTGTTCAGATCTGCCAAATATTTGAGATCAGCAAATCATAAGCACACGTCAATGGCCAGTTATGATCTGCGATTAATTGCTACGCTCGAAGAGGGCACGAAAGGCCAACTGGGTAAAAGATACCCAACGAATGTACGCTGCGTAAATTGCTGTGACGGATCGCAAGGCCGTGATAAGCTGCTGCTGCATGCTGTTTCATTTAAAAATCGAACGGCCAAACCGAAACTTGAACTTCGAACAGTCGGCCAATGAAAATTTAATTAACCAATAGACAAGCATAGAAAATCTGGCAGCAAAAGTTTAAATGAGATTAGCTTTAATCAAATTCAGTCTGCACTCAAAGCTTCCACGCAGCTAAAAGCAAAGTTGAGCTGTTTGACTTGCTAAATAAATATTAAAATAGACGCAAGTGAACGTTTTCAAAAAAAAAAAAAAAAAAAATAAAAATGAAAACAAACAAAAAGAAAAAATAAAACAAGAAAACAAGAAAACAAAAATTAATAAGTAAACAGTCAAGGTGTAAATTGCATTTGTTGCAAAACAGCAGAGGAGTAGGCAGACACCGTCTATGAGTCGCCTCTGATGATGCACATCCTGATTGTGTTGCAGATTTTCGGATAATTGCTACGAAACTCAATTTTTTACGCTTATAACAATTATAATGAAAGCAAACAAACAAACAAACAAACAAAAAAAAAATAAAATTGTACATGGAAACATAAACAAACGACGTGTTGCCTTTGGGGTAGCACAACACTTGGGGGTTGCATCAAAAATCCAAACGGTAAAAAAAACACAAACAAACAAAAAAAAACTGTGGGGCGCATTTGTTGGTTCATTTGTTTGTTTGTTTGTTCGCTGTTGCTGTTGTTGTTGTTGTTGTTATTGCTGTTGTTGACCCTATGCGTTGTATGGTATAACACGGCTGCCACCAAAGGCAAATAAGCGGCGGCAAATACACAGGTACAACAACAACAACAACACCAACAACAACAACATAAATTGCTGACAAAGTGTTACAGGAACTGTTAATATTGTTGTTGTTGTTGTTGTTATTTTTGCTACTGCCGCCGTTGCTGTTCCTAGTCCTGTTGCCTGCACACTTGCATTGAGTTAAGGGCCAAACCCAACTGACACCAAAGTAAACCGTGAAGTGTCCTTCCGTTACGTTTTAGCTCGGCTCACTTTGCTTACCTCAGCACGTCACTTGCACGTAGCGAAATTTTTTAATTGACACACAAAGCATGCAAACGGCAACGGCAGGGGGTAACAGAGAACGACAGAGAGAAAGAGTGCGCAAGAGAGATAGAGAGAGAGTGGGGAGAAAGGGCTGGCAAAGGAAAGCGGGGGCGCATGTGTCAAAGGCAACAGCCACAACGTCAAAGTCGCGTTTGTGCGATTTTTTTTTTATGGTTTCCCGCTTGCCTGCATTCATTCGCTTCGGTTTTTTTTTTTTTTTCTGTACAACTTTTTGTTTTTGTTGGTTTTTTTTTTTTAATGCATTCTGATATGACGAACAATGAGTTAATTTACCGGTTAGGCCAAGCATTGCACGAGACACAAAAGGCAATTGAATCGACAGTTAGCGGGTGGATACTCGATGCGACTCTGACTCGGTCGAGCGGTCGGTCGGTTGGCGTGTCGGCCGTTGCGTCGACCTAAGCAAGTCACTGCGGCAGCTGGTTCTATGCAACTGCACTTGAAGGGTTGCTAAGCGAGCTAGAACAAAAAAAAAAAAAATAAAATAAATAAGTGAAACTAACCAAACGCAAACCGGCACACAGAACGGGGATGCACTGCGCGCAGGTTGCGCGGCTTGAAGTCGGGCCAAAGGTGACACTGAAATTGTGCAGCTTAGCTCACATTGTCTACTTGTCGTGTCGTATCGTGTCGAGTCGTGCCATGTCGTGTCGTGTCGTGTAGCATTTAGGCGCTTGTTATGTTTATTTATGTTGCTAATAAATTTTAATTAAAATAACTTAATTTCCCTCCTGCCCTGGGCAACGCGCAGCTGAAGCATGAAATAGACAAGGCGTGTACGTCAACTCTATGGTGTGCACACACACATACATGTGCATTAGAGGCACGTGCATGTGAGACATATAAAACACGACATTGCCTGGCTATGTGCACCTTTGACTGTACAGTGTTGCCCCACTTGGCATGGACACTCGGCCCTCAAAGCACAGTCGCAATGCTGTTCTAACGTCACAGCACCATAACTGACCTTTGCTATACAAAGGAACAGAAGGGAGAAATACACAAATTGAAGACAATTTGTACGAGTATATGAAAATACATTTAGCTGCATATGCGGAAGTTATGCCATGACGGGCTTAAAGGCAAAATTTAAAGCAGGCGCAGACATTGTGCTGCGACACGTGGTTTGCCTGGTGGCAAGGAGTCCTTATTGTTTGGGGACAAAGGACTGGCATGCCAAAACTGCAGCAACAACAACAACGGCAACGGCAACGGCAACAAAGGAAAGCACTTAGACTTTTTGCCAGACTGTCGCAATGCCTTCAAACACTCAAAAAATTTGATATTGTTGTTGCTGTTATGGTTGTTGTTGTTGTTGTTGCTGCTGCTTTGCTTCACTTTTCTTTTATTTTGCTTAGCTTTGTTTGTATCGTTGTCGAAGTTGCGCAGTTGAAATTTCTTTTACAATTCAAATGCGAGACGCTTGTTAATGTAAATAATTGCAGTTGCAAGCAACAAAAAAACGAAAAAAAAATCAAATAAAAAAAACAAGCTTAGCAACAAGCTAAATAAAAAATGTAGCCATAGAACGATGCAGAGCAGAACAGTTCGGGCCTAAGTGAAGTGTCAGCGTTGGGGAAGAATTCGCGTGGGGCGGCGGCAGTGGAACAGCGAGTGGCCGCATTCAGCAGCAATGCACTCAAAAGTATTGGCAGCTAAAAGTATGCAATGAAAAATGTACAAAAATGCTGCATTTCTTTAGTGATTTTGTTGTTGAAGCATTCTTTGTGAACGCAACAGACTGCAGCAGTGCGATGCAGCACGGATGTGCGCTGTCCTCTCGATGGCCATTACTTAGGTAGCGGGCACGACTCTCAAGTGTACTTTAAATTTGCATTTTAATAATTCTCAAAAAGAAAACTTCAAAGTTCTGTCAATGCCAATGGCAATGCTTTGGCCCAAGGAGGGCAAGTTACGCTGATTGTTTGATTGATACTTGAAACTTATTTGCCACGCATAACTTCAGTTTGTGTATAGGCTAGGCAGTACCGTTGCAAAGTATTTACAGTGCAATATAGGCATGTGCTACTGTTGCTTGTAGCCTGAAGTGGTCTGGACCACGTCTCATGTCGCTGTGTGCTGTCTGTTGCTATGCTATTTGTTAGTTATTTCCAATATGAAACGACAATTACAACAACCAAAACCAACAACACTTGTGCATAATTCAATTCACGCCAAGCAGTTGCGTCGTATGCAACCTTCTCCGACTTGTTGCAGCCCAAAAAACCAATCTCACAATCCAGTTAGCGGGCAGAGTCAGTCTGTGGTCGTCGGTGGTCGCAACTATTCAATAGCATGGAGCAGAGCAGAGTCGAGCAGTGCAGCAGCGTGTGTGGAAATGTTTGAAAATCAATTTTCCAAAATGTGTTAATTGAAAGCACTGCAAAGTTATTTTACGAGCATTGCGCCAAAGTCATGCCGCAGAGCACATACACAGCTTAGAGCATAGAGAAGCGCGGCTGGCAGGAGATTAGCGCACAGCAGCATGCAGATAAACAGACACACATAGACGGACACTCAGACAGACACCCTGACAGACAGACAAACAGACAGACAAACAGACAGACAGGCTAGCAGGCAGGCAGGCAGGCAGGCAGAAACACAGACAGACCGAGAGACGATTTATTAACATTATTGCCGATTGCTTTGCTAAATTTCCAGCTTTGTTTGAGTTTCTTTTTTCTTTTTGTTTTGTTTTTTTTTGCATTTCTTTTTTTCTGTTTTTTGTTTTTGTCTTTTACGTTGTGGCAATACAAAATAAACGCCATCGCGTTGCCACTTGTCTGAAGCGCCACAGCGACGATCTGCATCGCATTGTATTGCATTGCAACGAAATCGGATTGTAGCACAGCTTCCAGCTAACGGCAAAGTATCTCATCACTCAGCGTTGATTGACGCTTTGTGGTTGCCTGTGCTTCCGCCAACGCCAACGCCAACGCCAACACCAACGCCGACGTCAATGCCAGCCACGTCATTGTTGCGGTGGATTGACGCGCCAGCGGCGGCGCAGTTGCAAATGTCATTAGCAAAGCCAAAATTAGTGCATTTCTATGTCGCACACACACACACACACACACATACATTCACACATACATTTACGCATACATATTGTGGCAGAATATCTGTGGCAGCCACTTGTCTCGGCCGCTTAGGCAATGTCAGACATACGGACGGACATGCTTCTGTATCTGGTATTTCGTTTAGTTCGTCTTCGTCTTCCCCTTCGCTCTCACTTCCTTTCACAATTTCCGACATTATCTCAATCTTTTCAATTTTCCATGTTCTATGCTATAACACCTCCATTTTTTTTTGTATTGCTACTGTTGCCCCCCTCTCTCGCTCTCACTCTCTTTCGGTCTTTCGGTTACGGAATACATTAACCAAAATGCTTTTTTCGTTTAATGCAATTTTATTTTTCGTTAGTGTTTCAATCTGGCAACATCATGCCTAGGCTTTGACTTATTTCAATTTCCTCAACGTCAGCCTCAAACTGAATACTCAAAGAGGAAGTATATGCAAGTGTTGCCACCCATGTCAATAATAAATAGCTTTGCCACCTCGACTATTGCTAACAGACTTTGTGTTCGTTTACTTTTTTTTTTTTTTTTGATTTTTTTTCTTCCAATTTTGCTTTTTCCTTTTTTTTTTTGCCGACTCTACCTGAATATGGAATTTTTTTGTCGCTGTGGTTGTCGTTGTTGTTGTTATTGCTGTTGCTGTTTTTGTTGTTGTTTGTCGTTTTGTCGTACGTAAACATGTGCGCAATTTATGCGCAAATCGGTTTGCAACCCCACAAAAACCTGAGCCGCAGCAATGAACCCTTTAGCCAGCAGCCTCCACCAGACCTCAACTCCCCCGGCCCACACACGCCGCAGCCCTAAAAATATCGCTTAATATGCAACGCGCTGCCAACAAACTTCAAACTTGCAACATAAACACATAAATCCCGCAGCACTGATACGACGGAGATGACGGCGGAGATGACGACGGAGACGACGGCGGCAACGGCGACAGCAAGGACGGCCACGACGATTCACGACGACGGCGACGTCGCTGTTGCTGTTGTTGCTGCTGCTGCTGCTGCTGTCTGCTGGCGATACTGGCTGGCTGTATAGCACGACCGTGCAGTGCACCCCCGCGACGAGCCAAGGCAGCCTGCCTTGTCGTGTGGCAAATACAAATAAAACGTTGCACGGAAAAGTTGCACCTTTTGCGATTTTTGTGCAAATAAATATTTGCCCGTTGCTGTTGCTGTTGCTGTTATTATTGTTGTCGTGTCGTTTGTATTGGTTGTTGTAATTGTTGTTGTTGCAAAAGTTTTTCAGTAACTTTGAAGTGTAGTGCAGTCTGCTGTACTGCTGTACTGCTGTTTGTTGTCTCGTGTAGTCTTATGAAATGGAGCGAGTTTTTGTTGTTGTTGTTGTTGTTGCTATTCTGTTGCGTCAATGATGAATTGCTATTGTTGTTGTTCGTTGTTGTTTGATGCTGCTGCTGCTGCTGCTACTGTTGCGGGTGCTGGAGCTGGTGCTACTGTGGCTGCTGCTACCATCACTTTGCCGTTGCCTCATCTATTGCCTGTCGATGGTGCTTGCATAGCTTGAATTATTGCCAACGTAAGGCGCGCATAGCCCCGAGCAGGCTTTGCAGGCGTCGCAGGCATCGCAGGCAGGGAGTGCTCAGCATGTAGCGGCGTATGCCCGCCTTCCATGCCCGCCTAACTGCCGCCTGCCTACCCACGGGTAAGTGCTACCTACCTATCGACGATTACTTCATGCATTATGGATGCGCACAAATGCAAAAATTGAACCTAAAAAAGAAGGTAAACGGAAAGATTAAAAAGATGAAAAAAGCACGCAAAATACAAAAAAAAAAAAAGAAAAAAACAACTGGCAACAACTTTGACGCAGCGTCGGTTTTTCTTCGGCACCCCAACCACACAACGCATATTTGCAGCGAAAATGCGTTGAGCTTTGCCGTCATACTTTTTTTCTCTTGTTTTTTTTTTTCGTGTTTTCGTTTTTCTTTTTTGCAAGCAACCAAAACTCATACCCGCACCCATCCACAAGCACATACCGCCGCCACTTGCCGACACGACGCCCCCGCAACTGCGCCATGCAAATGAAAAAGTTTAGATTGGATTTCTGTAAAAAAAAAAAAAAGAAACGAGTTAAGAAAAAAAAAAACTGTAAAATAAAAATAAATTGAAAAAATATGCAAAAGGACGCACACACATCCTTTAGATGTACACATACCTACAAATACATAAAACACTCACACACACACACACAAACACACACACAGATGTAACTGCGTGGCGCTCATCGGTTCGGTTTTGGCTTGAATTATGTCTGGCGCATATTTTTAGCATATTGCCGGCGCGCATCGCACAAAATAAATCTTTGGCAAAACGCTCCCGAGGTGTTAATGCTCTCACGGCTGTTTTTTATTGTTGTTGTTGTTGCCAGCTTTTTTACATTCGCTGTTTTCACTCCACTGTTGGATTTATGTGCGTTTTATTGGCAAACCACGTGTCCAAAACGGACTGCATTTGCAGCCATTTACAGCGTGCTGAGAGCCACTAAAAACCAAACGAATTTCTTCTTTTCTTTTTCAGTTTCTGGATATTATTTATAATGCCCCGCAGTTTTGCTTACAAACTTACGTAACTCGGTTACACATGGAGGAGTCTTCAATATCCAAGTGGGGGAGCTTGAATAAAATTATACATGCGGATTAACGGGTTCCTACTGTAAATAGATCTATGTAAACAATATAATCTCTAATTTGTTTAGTATATTTAAATGTTTAAGCTATTTAATGCAAAGAGTAAATAGCAAACATATTAAACTCACACACACAGAGTCACTTGTTGCAAAAGCATTTTGTGTTCATTGCACAAACATTGCACAAAATGGAAAATAAATACAAATAAAAATAAATGTACGAATTTACAACAACAACAACAACAAATACAAGAGCACACAAAATTACATGTGCGCTTGATGCACCTTTGAACTCGACAAATGAGCGTCGGCAAAAGCGCATTGCAAAAGCATTTTAACGCTTGGCTATGCTTCGGCGTTCATCTGCACTTTGCCACCGAATTAAAAAGGTTTGGATCCTCTGATCTGTCGCTGCCAACAGCCGCAGTTTCGCCTTGCAATTCAATGCAGCGACGACAACGGCAACAGCAACAGCAACAGAAACTTGTATTTTATTTATGCATTTTTCGTTTTCGTTTTGTTGTTGCTTTTTTTCAGTTTTTTACTTTTTTTTTTGCTAGACAAGCTGTCAAGTGGGTGACATTTTAACAATAAACGCTAAATACAGTTGCCATTGCTGCTGCTGCTGCTGCTGCCGTTGCGGCTGCCATTGCTGCTTGCGCTTTGCAGCATTAACAGCCGCAGCACATCCCAGCATTTGTCCCTTGCTCAATCAGCATTGTCTATGAGTTTGCGTTATGCGGTAGCTGCTGATCATCCGTTTTTTACCTTCTACCTTTATTTTCCGCTGGTGTTTCTTTTTTTATACCCTGTACCAAAAAATGGTCAAGGGTATATTAAAGTTGTGCAAATGTATGTAACAGGCAGAAACAGGCCTGGCAGACCCCATATAGTATTCATATTCTTAATCAACATCGAAAGACGAGTCGATCAAGTCATGTCCGTTTGTCTGTCCGTCCGTCTGTCCGTATAAACGCACGGATCTCGGAAACGGTTAGACCTACAGCCATCAAATTTAGCCGAAGACTTTCCTAATCAATGGGCATATTTATTTTGCTTTTACGATATTCAATCTATAGCTTGTAGCTGTCACGGTATACAAATTATTATGTTGCTTAGTTCTGTAATCGATTATACAATTATTCGATTATTTTTATTTTTTTTTTATTAAACAGACTTCACATGTGCGTATTACGTGACTATTACAGAGTTTGGTTTGTTAATCAAACCCTACAGCTGAAGTATTTACATAAGATATAGTAGAAACATTTTAAGAATCTTAGAATTCTATTTATCTGCATTATATGTTTTTCTGGTTCTTGACATATTTAAGCAGAATTGATATTAACAACTGCATTCATTCATGATAAACTAGAAGCACGTACAAATCGAGAGAACTCAAGCATATAGAGTTTTTCTGGCTACCGATCGCCGAAGTTTTTGTATGGCTAGTCAGGCGATTTGTTAAAATCTGAATGATTACTGGAATGGAAGCTATATGTGAAAAAAAATGCTCCATCAACAATGTTGACATCATTTTCACCACGCACTGCTGCACTGATATAATAATTCTTAAAATTTTTACTGATCGTTTTGGAATATGAGGATTATGAAGCATATACATGATCCAATCTGCTGCCCCGAAAGGGAGACGAATATATATATATTCTATTTTTTTTTTTTGTGTTGCCTTTGGCTTTACCTCTGGCAACGCTGAACGTGACACGCTTTCGTCACCTCAGTAGTAGCTACAACAACAACAACAATAACAACAACGAATCCATTGCTTACAAAGCGTTTTTCTTGCTGCCGTTTTTCGCGTTGGCGGCAACGTTTTCGGCAACGATTATGTTGTTGCTGTTGTTGTTTTCTATTATTGCTATTGGTTTTCGTATCTTTTATTTTCTTTTGTTTTACTTGCAACGGATCTTTGTGGTCTCCGTCTTGGTTTCTTGAGTCGTTTTTGTGGTTTATTCGGTTTCTTGTTCTATATAATCACATCTTATGCGCTTTCAAGTCGTTTAACTGTTCATTATTATTTATTGTTGTTGTTATTGTTGTCGCTGCTACTGCTGCTGCTGCGGTTGTTGTTGTTGTTGTTGCAGTTGCAATTTTCACATTTGGCATCTCATTATTTTTGCCTTAATGTTTTGTTGTTATTGTATTAAACTTTTCGTGATCCATGAGTTTTTGTTGTTTGATTTCGTGATTTTTGGTTTTTTTTTTTTTTTTTTTTTTTTCGTCTTCGGTTTGTATTTTGGAGTATTTGTTTTTGTTGTTGTTTTAATAGTTGTTAAAACGTCGTTGTCGTTGTTTTTTCTGCTCTTCTTTTTATTGTTGCTAACATTTGCTTAGTTCCGTTAGCTAAAAACCTGAAGCATGAAGTGTTGCATTCGCGATTTGTGACAACACTTCACCTTCGCCTACGTCTTCATCTTCATCTTCGTCTTCATCACTTTCTGAAGAGATCTTTGTCTGTTTAACGTCAGTTTCGTTTATTTTTCTTATGGCATATTTGCTATTTCATTAACAGCCGCATAAAAGCGTCTTCTTCGTGGTTAGTTTTTTTTTACAATTTTCTTGCTGAATATGAACATTTTCACTGTCTGACTTTCCCTTTCTCTTTGTCTTTGCCATCTCTTTCTAACAGAGGCATTCCCTTGCCCACACCAGACTGCAGCGCAGCTCTACTCGGCTCCTTTTGCATTCCACGCACTTACGAACTTAAATCTTCGTTTAAGCACTTCCCAGTTAGTTATGCAACAGCAAAAATATTTTTTCCTAATCATCCTTTAACCCATGACCAAACCATTTTAAGTTTTCAACACTCATTTTCACTCTTCGCGCACTTTGTGTCCACTTTCTCCTTCTCTTTCTTTCTCTGCTGCAAATTGTTTGCTTGTGCTTTAGTTAAGTATCCTCAAGAGAAGGTTCAAGCGGAAAAGCTATAAGTCCACAGCTCAACAACAACAACAAGAACAACAGTAACAAAAACAACAAGCAGCAGCACTGGATAGTCAGTTTCGCTGATCGCTTGCATGATTTGCTGTTTAAACAGTTTACGCGGTTTCCATTTTCATCACAAAACTTTTGCTTTCAGTCATTTTATTTGCCACTTGACGCTGTCTACACTTGTCGCTTAATGACCTTCAGACTGTTGAAAGGTTAATTCGTTTTTTTTGGTTGGTTTTTTTTTTGTTTTTTATTGTTTATGTAATGCGTCTGACATTTTTTAGTTTTTCTTTTTTGTTGCTTATTTATTGCCAACTTTGTCAACAATTAGCGCAGCGCCTTAGACCCGCATTAAGTCAGTTGCTATTTGGCATTTTTTGTGTTTGTTTTTGTGGCTGCTGCTGCTACTACTGCTGACGATAATGTCGATGTTGTCTATTTGCCTATTGTTAATGCGGCATGTTGCAACTGCTGCGCGCACCGATTATGACTCTGACTCCATGCCGGCCATTGTCGCGCTGCTGCCTCTGCGGTCACTACTTCAAACGTCAAGTGCTCTGCGGCCACGTCCACGTCTGCGTCTGTGCCTTGAATCTGCCGACTGCTGACGCGATCATTAACTAAAGACGTCTTACTCGCACATTAGCGCCTAAGTGTTTTTGTTGCTCATCTTTGTTTTTGGTTTTTATTTCATGTTTTGTTTTTTTTTTCATTCGCTTAGTTGCGAGCAAGGTGCGATTATGTGGATCATCTCATTTTGATTGCTGGCATTGACTTGCATTTGTTGGCTTTGTTCCGGTTGCTGTCTACTACTTCAGCTACGCACATGCCCCTGCCGCATCTCAGCCATCAAGTCGCTGTCTTCTATTTAGCTTCGACGGTTTTTAAGTGCACATACGCTAGCATTTTTGTACATATTTTCAAATTGTTGCATTACTCGCAGTGCAACAACAATAAAAGAGTTGAAAAAAAAAAGCAACAAAAAAGCTGATTTAACACATTCCACTCAACTGTCCAAAATCATGTAGCGAAGTGTACTTAAGTGATTCCATTATGTGGTCATACGAATTATCTTATTTTCCCTGCATTATTTTGAAAAATTTCATTTCTATGCTCTTTATTTCATCTTAACTGTTTGCATAAATGTCCTGCATGCGCTGTTCCGCGTTTGACTTCAGCGGCATGCAGCTTCTTAACTTGATTGTGCTATCCTGCCTCGGCGTAAAACCTTCCTTAGTTTTGTCCTGATCGCAACACAATCAAATGCTTTAACTTTCTGTTTGTCAACAATTCCTCAAATAATTTGAGATGATTTCTGCCTACCTAAGCTCATTAAGTGGTCATCGAGAAACGTTACGTTACTTATTTTCTGAGGCCAACTTTGATCAAAGGCCTGAGCGCAAAAAGGATTTTATCACATGGCTTGAGTTTTGTCTATTTTTAATTTAAAATTTTTTTTTTGGTTGCTACACACATTATCTAATGCGTTCAACGTTAATCCAACTGCATCTTACAACACAAACACAACAAACAACAACGCGGAATTTCGCTAATTAATTTGCAACGAGTATTTGTAGTTGTTGTTCTTCTTCTTTTTTTGCGCTGCATTGACACGACAACTGCAATATCAACAACAGTAACAGCAACAACAAAAGCAACAGCAACAGCAACCCATGCCACTGTTGGCGCTCTTTCAGCTTGCGAACGTCGACGGTATACAAAATGTACTAACATGCGTACGTGCACACATGTGTACACACATACATACATGGGAGTACATGGCATGTGTGCGAGTGTTCACTGTAGGCAGCTACATAGGTCGCATGCATACAGCAACAACAACAAAACACTTAAACAAAGTGAAAAAAAAAGTAAAACAAAAACAAAAAAACACAAAAAAAAAAGAAGGAAAAAGGAAAACATGGCATCCAAAGTTTCTTTGCAAGTTGCAAAAGAAAAACGAAGTTTATGTGCCACTTGCAAAGATTTACTAGCGAAACTTTAGCATTTGAATATTTCTTCTTCTTCTTCTTCTTCTTGGTCTTCTTCTTGTCTTTTTCTTTTTTTTTTATTTTTTTTTGCTGGCGAACTAGCAGGAACGCATTTTATTTTTTTACACTTGAATCTCCATTTTAGTAGCCTGCATAGTTGTTTTTTTCGTTTTGTTTTGTTTTTTTTTTTTGTTTTTTTTTTTTTTTGTATTTATTTTTATATTTCCATGCCATTTCGCATGCCAGGAATTAATGTTATACGCCACATGCCAGCCAAGCGATTGCTGAACTAAAACCTTACGCGGCATTTGCTGGCCCGCTCATTTGTTCACTTGCTCATTCAGTCATTGATGGCAGCAGTCATTCGCTCATTTATGGCTGCATGCCTTGAATAATTCATGTTCGACCACAGTCAATATTGGCGTCCGTTGGTCCGATGGTCCGTTGGCCGCAAATGCTAGAATGATGAGTGGTCTCCGTCCCTTGTCCGCTGACGTCGCTTTGATGACGTTGTTGTTGATAAGTTTCGCGGTTGGCTTAAGCAAACGCAAACGGGAAATGTCTGGCCGCCGGCTGCTGCCTGCTGCTGGCTGCTGGCAACTGCCCGACGCTGACGACAATGGCCAAGGTGTCGAGGGATACACAACCACCTGCGCAAATATACTTTGACGCCTTCTCTAGGCTGTTGAGCCGATGTGCACACACACACACACACACACATACATATGTACATGCATACATGTATGCAATGCGATACAACTTATTTGAATAATTGGCTTTGACGTCTTTTGTTTGTACTGCCAAACATTAAAAGATATGTACATAATCAAGAAAACAAAAAACAAAAAAAACAAAAAAAATGAACAACAAGAAACACAAAATTTAAATGCAGACTAAGATTGATCATGCCACACTGGAAGCAAATGATTGCTGCAAGACTACAGAAAATTCATATCTACTTGACTTTTCCTAGAATGTGATAAGCAGCCCCGAGAGTTACACGGGGGAATCACTGCAGTCACAGCAATTGCAAATTGTGCCAACTAAGTTATTGCGAAACAGCAATAGCAGGAATTTCAAATACCTCCCTCGACGTAGCTGCATCGATTCCAAGAGTTTTGTTGTTGGCGCTGAGAGCATGACAACAATTCCACAGATTCGGTGGCACTTTCAGGTTTGCTGTAATTGCTTTTGGGTTTTTATCTTTTTTTGTTTTTGTATTTTTAATACCTTAAAACAATATTTCTTCATTTTGTTTTTACACGTTTACTTGGAAGTAGCCGCGTATGGCACTTGAATAAATTAGCAACGGATAGATTGGCTGCATATGCAGATAAGATTCATTACATGTTTTTACATGAAAGTTGTCTTTAAAATAAAAGTTTTATTTGTTGGGAATTCACAGCTGCATGGCAACGATAATTGAAAAGCCCATGCCAGCAGTCGCCAACAGCGCAACAAAACCGAAAAGAAGAAAGAAAAAGGCTGAAGGGGAAAGAAAAAAGTTGAATAAAAATCACCGGAAAATGATGTCCTTTCATTCGATGAAAGCGCTTAAACTGTCATTTTATTCTGTAATTACCTTTATTACTGGCTTGGTTGCACATTTCAGCTCGGCGTGTGTCCATGCACATTGCAGCACTCAGCGACACTCGGCGCTCGGCACTCAGCACTCGACACATGGCTCGCAGCTGCGTCGCTTGCTTGGCTTGGCCTGGCTGGGCTGGGCTTGGTTTGGCTTGGCTTGGCTTGGCTTCGCACTTTGCTAAACGTCGGCAGCAGCAACGGCAGCAGAAGTTTCATGGCAGTTTTCACGAGTGAAGTGGCTTTTACTCATTGACAGGACTAACGTTGACATGGCTAAGGCGGAAGGTGCGCCATAAGAAGCCCCAATAAGAGATCCACACTGAGCGAAAAACACTATCGAGTCTGGCGCCAAGGAGAAAGCGTTTAATCAGAGGGATAACAATTTAGAGGGCGACTATTTGCAGGGAAGATCTAGGAAAAAGTGTTGAGGGGCCAACATAAATGGCCGAGGGGTTGTGTGTTAAAAATAGGAGAACGTGCAGAAGCTGTGCAATAAAGATGCGATATGAAAAAGAAGCAGAACGACGATGTCGAGAGGAAGATAATGAGCAGAAGATGTACGAAGTTGAAAAATATGATGCGGAGCTGCGCGTCGTAAATAAGATGAAAAACAATTCCAAGGCAGGAGGAGGAAATGTTCAACGTAACTGTGTTAAACGACTTTGTTAAGTTGCAGTCAGCGTGCAGGAGCAAGGAACGTGGCCGACACCGACCAAGGGAACGGTAATGGCTTTCGGAAGCAGTTGGCGGCGCAACAGTGTACGAGTATCAGTGAATCAAGTTGCGAGTTTGTGACAATGGCGCTGTCGCTTTTTTTGACGACAGTCATAATTGTTTCGTTGCGCAACTGCAACAAGTCCCAGGCAGCGCATTCCCGATAGGTGGCGGCGCAGGAGCAGGCGTGGAATGCGGCTGCGTAGGTGTGCGAAGGCGCTCGCAGCCATGGCCATGGCGGTGCAGTTGAGCGAGCATTGACGAGTTGCAATTGTTAATTTATTTATGAGCTCGCGTGCTGGCAGCGTTGCATAATTAAAGCAACAAAAGGATGCACATGAACGGGAGAAGTTTTTTTTTTCTTTTTTTTTTTGCTGGTTTTACTGCCGCAGGGTGCAGTTGCGTGTAAAAGTTGGCGAATCAATAATTCCGATAAGGCATTGAGTGTGAAAATGCGTTTATCGCCCGAAGATGAAAAGAAGTTGCAAAAGTTTTTGTGCGGCAGCCAGTCGAGCGCAGCATTGGACGCCGTTAGAGCAGGCGACTGCACTCGGCAACGGCTGTCATATGCATGCATCATGGGTAAGCTGCATCAGCTGCCATCAGCTGCCGTGCGTTAGGCCGATATCTGTTGTCTTTTTCTTTTCTATGTGTATACTATATTCGTAAAGATAATAACAATTTCAGTTTGGCTTGGTTTGACTTAAATCCGTTATGCAAAGGCGCTTAGTCGTGGCTAACGGAACTTACGATTCGCAGGCAGCTGCCAGCAGCTAAGCAATGCTCATCCTGCCGCAACTGTTACTCTGCAGCGCGCGCTTCGACGAAAATGCAATAATCGCCTAGTCTGAGGATACTCAAGAAAGCATCCTGCAAGTTTTCAATGCGCCCAACTATTTATAAAGTCAAAATTACTGTCAACGTAAGTCACACAAAAGTTGCGCAATTCGCGTGGCGAGGCGTGGCGCGACGCGACGACAGTGACGGCGACGACGGTGACGACGGTGGCGGCGGCGGCTTGGCAAAGTGAAACTTTTGCGTTATCAGAAAGTGAAAATTTGCGCAGGTTTTAACTACGCAAGCAGCCAACAGGCAGCAGGCAGCAGCAGCAGCAGCAACAGTCGCAAAAGCTGTGCAAGAAGCTAGCGGCATTAAGAGACGTTGGGCGCTGCAAGTGGGCGTGGACTGGCGCACGGTGCTAGTCGAGGGGCAAGTGACTGTGGCGCTGCTGTGCATGATACCCACAAAATGAAACTCTGCTGATGTGGATAATAATGTCAAAGTGCACTTTGTCATTATATCAAGACTCGCACCCGGACCGACGCCGCTGCCACACCGACCAACGTCATAGACGCACGCACGCCCGCCAAATGCAGACGAGCCACCAGCCACCAGCCACGAGCCACGAGCTCACTGCCACGCATTCGTTCAGGACGACGCAATGCCTACAGCGGCAGGCGCGGTGTTGGCGGGTGGGACGCCGCTACTTATGGCACGGAAGTAACGGGAAGGAACTCAGTTAACTTTATTAAAAACAAAATAACAAAATAACAAAAAACAAAAAGGAGCAACTACAACTGCGAAGAAAAATGAAAAGTCACCAACATCAAAGTCGGCACTCGGTGCACTCCTCATATGAACGATGGCACATACTCGCATATGATGCTCGCTTAGATGCGTATGCGTGGCTTGGCAACGACATTATTACAGCAACAGCAACAACAACGAAAACAGTCAGAGCAACAAAAACTATGACAGCCACAGCAGCAAAAGCAAAAGCAAAGGCAACAGCAACGGCAACAGCAACGGCAACAGCAACGGGACTGACATTATATGGAATATGAAATTTTACCAGGAAATTCGTTGAAAATTGGTTGCTTCTGGTTAAACTTAGAACCCCAACCACACCCACACGCACAGCCACATACACATCCACATGCACACCCAAACCGAAACAAACACCTGCGTAAATGTGGTCTGGCATTAGCTGCACGGCTGCTATGCACACGTGTGGCAGCTGCTGCACGATAGCATGTTAATTAGTTACCGTTACATCAGGCAATGGACATTTAGCATTTCGAGACTTGGCACACTTCGTTGGATTTCTCATCGTTTCACACCTCACAGGCCTCGGCGCAGATTAAAAACCTATTTCACTTAGTTTTCATAAGCCTTCACTTGGGAGCTGCGTGTCTCTGTGAGTGCGCCTGACTGCCTTCTCAGTTGGTTCCTTGAGCATGCATTACCGTTAGAGCTGCCTGGCTCAGTCGCAAATCCCAAATCACTGTAGGCACTCTAATGACTTGCATAGCTTGTGTCAAACACAATTGAATTTCTTGCTTCCCATCTTTCCCAACTCTGATTCCTGAGCATTACTGCTCCAGAGTTTGGTGAAGAATTAGTTTTCTGGTCTACATAGCGGACATTGCGTGTCCCGCGCTGCGCTGCAGTTGCTTGCAATTGCCTGTAGGGTCTCTGACCTTATTGCATATCATTAAAAGTCAACTTTCTTTCCATTTGTGTTTGCCCTAGAAACATTTTCTCTAAGTGGATAATTTTATAAAATTGCATTTAATTCCACATGCTGCGTCGTATACGCGATGTTTTCAGTTTGAAAGTGCCGCACACACCGCAGCGTGTATGGCAGCATTGCACTGGCGCACTGGCGCAGTGTCGCAGTATCGCATGCGGAAGCGAGTGGCATGTCCTGTTGGAAAAATATCGCAAAAACATAAACCACACACAGCCGGCACAGACGCGACGCGGCAGCATACAGACGCACAAACGCGTCGCTGTGAAGCATGGCTGGACTTTGACGCGGGGGCCGGCGCGCGGTTGCTTTGTACTTTGCTTTGTGTATTTGCCAACCTTCACTCCACGCCACGTTTTAATTGTGCCAAGAGATGTGCCGTTGTTGTTCTTTTTTTCTTTTTCATTTTATTATAATTTTATTTTATTTTTGTTGCTGTTGTTGCTCCTGTTGTTGTTGTTGTTGTTGCTGGCATTTTGTTGTAAGTCGAGCAGCAATAAAAACGAGCATAGATAAACACATTTGGCTGCCACTTGTTGTGCTGCTCGTAAAAAAGATGCCATCGCCAGTCGGGCGGGAGGTCGGGTGGTCGGGTGGTCGGGTTGTCGGATGGTCGGGCCTAGTATGCGAACTTCTGTCGTCGACTTCTTCCGCGTGCACGCGACAGCCAATGACATTAAATCAAAGTCTCGTGGCGCTGCGCTGCTGCGTTGGCTACATTTAAATTATGACCGCTTCGCGGACATTACGCATTGACATTATGGCCCTGGCCGCCGCTGCCACTGCCTGCGACGCACACACACAGCGAGACTTGCTGACTTAACCACTTGCCTAAATGGCAGGCATTTGCTTATCTTTATGAATATCGTGACACTTTATGTGCAAACATCACCGCGACAACGAGACGAGGCACCGCGGCGTGTACGTGACACAGGCTGCGACGAGGGTGTGTGCGGCTGTCACTGCTGCGGCGCAGTCACTCATCGTCATCGGCTACGTGGGTACTTAGCGCAAATCTGATCGCTGTGGCTTTCTTGCGGCTACTACAGCTCGATCAGACGTTTGGCAAGTCTTAATTAACGGACGCTTAAATGCCGTAACGAGAGAAAACAAAACCACAACAACAACAACAAAAACTCCAACAAGATTAAAAAATAAAAAACAAAAAAAAAAAAAAAACAACAACTTCAAGCTACCGAAAGGTGTTAATTAAGACAGTTGACCTGATTTCCTTTCAGAACTCTGCTACTCTTTGTTGATTTGTGTTATTTGTTTTCTTTTTTCTTTTTTTTTTTCACTTTTATTTCGGTAACGCCTAAGCTAACGACTGCGTCCCGCACACAGCCGACGTGTCACGTTCACTATATATGAACAAAGAGAAAATCACCAAAGATCACGTCTGAGTCATTAGAGCTTCAATGGAAACAAAGTGTGCTGACGATATGACACAGGTGCGTATGCCAGCAGCCGGTGGAGCCAGTGAAGCCAGTGAAGCCAGTGAAGCAGGTGAGCAGCGAGTAAAGTCAGTTGCTCCTTAAGGATATGCATATGCTGTGTTGTGGGTGACACTGCGCGGCGACAAATGCCAAAGCTGCGCACACTCCCAAACGTCAGCGGGTGTTCATGACACCGGGCAGTGCCAGTTCGGCACAAGGCCAGCAGTCCACAGTCAAACCGTTCAAAAGTCCAATGATCAGAGCTGCGCTCAAGTGGGCAGTTCAAAGTTGACTAAGTACAATGTTTTTGTTAACATGATTTTAGTGCGTTTGTGCTTAGCCATGAACCGGCGTTCAAGAATATAATGGCCACAGCAACAACAACAACAACAACAATGGGCCAGCTAACAGCAATTAACTAATTAAAAATCAAATTCAGTGAGACGCGTCTAAGCGAGGAAGTCGCACTTCAGATGAAATGCAATTCTTTTTTAATGTTGTTTTTTTTTTTTTTATGTTTTTTTCTTTTCTTTGTTGTCTACATAAATAATTATACGTTGTTGCTGTTGTTGTTGCTGTTGTTTTTCTTATTTGAATTTCAAAGTCAAGTGCAAAGTTAAGCAAATAAAACGAAAAACTAAGAAAGAGAAGCAAACAATATAACAACAAAAAACTATTATAATAATAACCCAAGCGAACAACAGCAAAAACAACAACAACAACAATAACAATACTAGCAGCAACGACAAGTGCTACAACAATTACAACATTAAGTAATCGGCCGACGTTTATTTTTCTTCTTTTTTTTTGTTTTTTGTGTGTTTATTTTTTGTTTTTAGCATCTTATTAAATAAATGCCGCTTCGAGTCGCTACGTCGCATGCGCGCTCACACTTACCATGCTTGCATACTTTCTCGCTCACTCCCTCCACACACTCCATTCACTCCATTCAGTCCACTCACTCCACTTACTCCACTAACTCACTCACTCACTCACTCACTCGCATGGCTCTGCGACACATTGGCGCGCACCTGTAGATCAGTCGCATCGCTTTGTTCTTGTTGTTGGTGGGTTTTTCTTGTAGTTGTTGTTGTGCAACGTTGTGCAGACGGTGGTGGATTTCATAACGATTTGCATTTTCGTTGTGGTTCTTTATATTCATTTTTTGTTGTTGTTTCGCTTTTTGTTTCCATATTCCTTTTTCATCTTTTTCTAGCAACTGCAAAGTGCGTAAATCCGGCGCACATCAAGTTCGTCACGCAATCAAAAACTAACAACAACAAGTGCACGACTACAACAACAAATGCATACGACACACAGTCTGCTGCGCATTCTTCGGTTTACTTGCTGAAATTTTATATGAATTAACTTCTCGTTTGCGATAGTTCTTGTTTATTTTGTTGTTGTTGTTATTGTTGTTATTATTATTTCTGTTAAAATTCCCCTGAATTAGAGGCGAAGCGTTAAGGAAATTTTTTCGTCGGATTTTGACCTTTCTCTGATGGAAAACAAATGTGTGCGTTTGTCTTTATTCCAATTACGCTTCTCGTTGTTGTTGTTGTTTGATAATAATTTTTATATGCATACTTACTAACTTCTGCAACTGCTTTTAACGAAATATGATTTTCGATAACAACAAACATTGCCATACTTCAAGTTGTTGCAGGAGTGTGAGTTTTTATTATTATACACCTCTAGGGTGTCCATGTAGCGAGCATGTAACGAAAGCGAGTTTATATTTTTTCATGCTGCACAGTGACGCAAAGTGAAGCGCCATTTTTCAGCATCACCTTACAACACTTTGCATATGTAAAATTTTATTTTAAAACACTTATAATAAAATATTTGAAGACATTTTAACAATTAAAAGAAAAACCATAATTTGAATGCCATTTTTAACCCATCAGTATATGTGAACTATGCTGACCATGTTCATTTGAGTTCACATATTTGCGCTAGTACTGTCATATCATAACCCAAAGATGAAAAAGAATACATAGTTAAAGTTTATAAGTAACTGTCCATTGCTTTCAAATAAAAGTTCAATTCGCACTCGAACGCAAGCAATATGTGCGCAAAACAGGCCAGTCAACGCAAACGTGTTAAAGCGCCGAAGATGTACCGCGCGGCATGGGTTAAGCGAACTTGCTTGAGCTCGTTATGGTTTGAAACGATTTCATACATGAAACCCGGTAGGAATAAATGAAGTATTGAATATTGAATGTTATGTGTATTGGATAAATTATTTTTTGAATGTATTGCAGGAACTATTTCGTCAAATGTGACTTTTTATATTTAATAGTCAAAACCCTTTGCTGTAGTAGATTTTAAGTGTCGAATATGATAAATTATATAATTAATGCCAAATTCGTTTGAAAATTTCATTAATGTTTTAAATGATTGTTCACTAGCCAGCTGCAATGCACACATTTAAAAAATTTCATTTGTGGGATCTTAATTTGATTTCTAATTACCTTAAAGTTTTTTTCCAATTTATTTCTTTCTTTCTTTTGTTAAATCAAATGCTAAACAGCATTAAAACAGTAGTTCATTAATTATGTGTTAAAGTGTTAAAATTAAATTAATTTTGATAATTAATATCAATTCTTCATAAGACGCGAAATTGTTTTTGATTCTATAATTCATCTCGTCTTTTGTTTTTTCTGCATTTCAAATGATTAATTCGTTATTTCTTTTTTTCTCTTGTTCTGCTTTGTGAACTATGCAACGGATTCTATCTCCACCGGTTGTGTGCTCGAAGCGAACAACTTGCAACACGTTGCACATTTTGCTTTGAAGCGTCAGGCCAGTCAGCCTGGCAAGCAGCAGCACGGACAACAGACCGGTGTAAGCCAAGCCAAGTTTAATAATTTATTGTTTGGATGAAACCATCAGCATTAATTAAGCAGCTAATTAAGAAAGTTCCATGCGAACATCAAACGTTGCTTAGCCGCGTAACCGTTGACTAAGCAGCACACAATGAGATCGCGCGACTAATTAATTATATCAGAAGTAATAATTTTTTTTTAATTAAACTTGCACATGACATTTCGCATCTGCGCCACTCGCCGTTAAAGGGTTAACTGTGCAAAGCAGCAGCAGCAGCCAATCATAAACACAAGTCTTGCGCTTGCCCGCAGTTAACCCATTGTTCGCAAATGGCTTGACATGCGCACGGTACGCACACGTTCAAGTTGTAACGTTTTTGTTGCAGCACCGCGTGTTGCGGTGTTTCAGTCAGTTGCCGGCATTCCTCGTGTATGGACGTGAAAAGCGGAACGCGACGAATGAATTTTTTTTCAAATCAATCCGACGATATAAAAACTTAGCCAAAAAATACGAAAGTTCTTTGTAAATAAAACAAATTGCACAGCAAAGTTTGCGATTAATTGATCATATTTTTTTTTTAACTGACGCCGTCGGGATAACAAGTGCGTGTGTGTGCGGTTATGTGTGAAAACGTGCAACAGGATAAATAAACAAAAATAGCGAATTTCAAGCGAAAGAAAACCAAAAAATTTAAGCCTGGAATTTGAAGTCGTGCGTTTCCCTTGCATTTTTTGTCTAGCGTCTTTTGTTTATATTTTTTTGTTGAGTGCATAGTTGGTTTGTTTTATTATTTGTTTTGTTTCAATTTAATAAATATTTTATATAGAAAATCTTATCAGGTGTGCGTTTGTAAGCGTGTAGGAAAAATTTATATAAATAAGACCAACAAGTTGGTATGAAGAAGAAATAAAATAAAATAAAAAAAGAAATAGAAGAAAAAAAATTTTTTTTTTGAAGTAAAAGAAACTCAAAACCGGATTCCTTTGCTTGGGGTTTTCATCTTTATGTTTTTGTTGTTGGTATTTCGTCTTCATCTGCTGCTAAGCAACGCGATCACATCATCTTCAGCAGCGTTGGCTTTGGCTGTGTGCACAGCAACAGCTACAACAACAACAAGTGGCACACCAGCCAACTAACAAAAAAATAAGCACAACAACAACAACAGAGACAAGAGCGCTTTGGTCACGCATATAATATTTTTATTATTATTATTATTGGTGTTGCTTTATTGTGTGTCGTCAGTTGTTTTTGTTGTTGTTATTGTTGCAGTAATCGAACGCACTCATTGATTAATTAACAACAGTAATAAGCATTAAATGCAACAATGAAAATCAAATAACCAACACAACAATTACATAGAAGTGCAATCGCATACCAAACGCAAGAACAAGCCAAGCAAAAGAACGGACAAAGCGAACAGGCAGCAAGAAAACATTCGCAAGAAAAAGGCAAAGAAAAGGCAATATCATAAAAAATGCAACAGCATAGAAATAAAACAAAAAAAAATAAATAAATAACCTAAAACGAGCGCAAAAATAAAACGTCACCTTCTTAAACATAATTCTGCTAATTGAATTAGCAACTAAGCAAAAAAAAAAAAAGAACAAAAAAAACAAAATCGAAAAAAAAACCGAAACCGATGAAAAAAATAATGATTTTTTAAGCAACAGCGTAATAAAATTTCACATGCTTATGTAGGCGCCAAATGGATTAATTCGGCCGAAAAAATAAGTGAAACAAACGTTAACGCAAAAGCAAAAGCAAAGGCAAAGACAAAGGCAAAGCCAAAGGCAGCGTCGCACTCTGCAGTCAAGTCAACTGCTGCAGCTGAACGAAATCAAACAACAAAAACATTAAGCGCAACAGTAACAGCGCGAACGAGCTGCCACCAAAGCAACGGTAACGGCATCGGCATCGGCAGCAGCAACAACAAGTAATCGTAGCATATTGACGATCATAAATTGTTGTTGTTGTTTGGTTGCTTGCTTTTATGATGTGTTAAAAAAAGGTGAGTTTCATGTTTCATTTGTGACACATGTTGTCATTGTTGTTGTTGTAACTAGTTAGTTTTCTTTCATATCATTTTTTATTGTGTGCATATTCTCCTTTTTTTTCGTTTTTGTGGAATTCAAATTGTGTGTTTTGTTCAACTTGATTTCTTATTTTTGTTTATTTTCGATTCGGTGTTTCCCAAGAACGCATCAGACTGAATCAGCTGATTTTTGTAGGTGGTTTGCGCTTTGCATGATGAAATATTTGCTTAACACCAAAAAATTACACTGAAAGATAATTTATGTTACCAATAAAACAGCATTTTTCGCATTGGCATGGGCACGTATTTGTAGGATGCACTAAGATAAGGCAATCGACTGCCAGGTCCGTGTTAACCGCAGAAGTTTTGTTAATTTAGAATTAAAAAAAAAAAAAGAAACACCAATTTTCGTGTCAGCTTAATTAGTTGGTTTATTGTTATTTGTTTTTCTTGTTTTTTTTTTTTTTTTTTTTGTAATTTTGCAAAAAGGAACAACAACTGCACGTACCCGGACGCAATAACCTGAAGCATGATTCAGCCGTGTTGCATTGTCTGTGGTCAGGATGTACGTGGGTACTTCGGTACGGAAAAGGTCACTACACCCGCATAAACCTTTTATTAGCGCTTCGAGCGCACTCTAAAACTTTTTTCGGTGTTCTTCTTCTTTTTTTTTCTGTATTTAATTCATTTTATTTGTTGTTATTGTATTAACTTTTTTGTATTGTTTTTTTTTTTTTTTTTTTTTTTCTTTTAAAAATGGGGCAAGCAGAGTGCAAATTTTGCGTTTCCCATGCGACAGTTTTGGCTTTTTATTTTTATATAGGCAATTGTTAAAAAAAAACTATAATATTAACAAGCTTAACAACAACAATAATTATAATTATATGCATATATACATCTGCTTCATTAAATGGTGTTTTTTTGTTGTTTGTTTTTCGATTCTTATTTAGTTTTTTATTTACGTTTTTGTCTGCACTTAATTGGCGTTTCCGCTTTTTGCGCGCACATATTAGTTTAGACAGACGATAAAAATGAGAAAAAATCATAAACAAATAAAAGCAAAATTATCGCGTTTGAAATAATTGCACACTGTAACAACGTGCAGACAATGTGTCCAACTAACTTGGCCCAAATGCGCACAGGTTAAGAGCGTTGAAACAAAAAAATACCAAAGCATATTAGAAAATGTCGTTGTCTAATACGCAGCAAAAACAAAATCAACAACGACGAATAACACTAAAAATAAATACACAAAAAAAAATAAAAAATAAAACAAACGAAAACAAGAAAAAAAAGTAAAGCAAGCGAAATATGCAATAAAAAATGCAAAACACAAATGGCTTAAAGTGCAATGTTAACAACATGCTGCGGTCGTTATCTTTATTGTTGTTGCTGTTGTTGCTGTTGTTGCGATATTATTGCTGTACTGGCCACATAATTGCACTGGCGCCAAGGCGCATAAATCATATAAGATTTCTTCTACGCTGCCGTCGCATTCTTTTCTAATTAGATGCAGTTTTTAGTTTCTCCTAATGTTTTCATTTATTTTTTATCTCTCTCAGATGCATGCACAGACAGCTCAAGTCAGGAAGTGCAGAGAGGCGTGTGCGCAGCCTAACTAGACTACAGATTTGCAACATTTTTTTGGCCTACAGCGATATCCAATCAGTTAGTCGCTTGTTCGCCAATTCGCTAATTCGCCTTGCCGCTCCGGCCTGCGTCTCAGCATCTTGCATTTCCTTACTTATCAGACATGGCCAATTGCACTTTATTGTTAACTACTGACTGCTGCTGTCTGCTGCTATCTGCTGCCTGTTGTCTGCTGCCTGCTGCCTGCGCTTTATCGCGTTGGCAACAAAACTTTACATGCGTTAATGACAAAAGTTTGCTTATGCTGCGTCTTCCTTCTCCTTCGCTATATATGTGTGTGTGTGTGTGTACATTATGACACAGGGCTGCGGCGTTTTGGGCGTCTGTTTACCTTCACTTATCACTTGCAATTATCTTATCACAGTGACTTTTTGTTTCGCTTTACTTTTGTTAGTGTGTGGGTGTCTTTTTGTGTGCGTCTGTGTGTGTGTGTGTTAATTCGGGTTATGCAAGCAATTTGTAGTGTTTCAAGGCTGCAATCATTTACTAAGTTCAATTCTTGGTATTTTGCCACTTTCGCTCTTTCGCTCATGCAATGCAGCCAGTGGAGCCCATATTGGGCAGCACTCGGCATTTCACAATGTCCGCAGCGTGTGAAAATCCATGCATTGCACCCAAGTGAACTGCGCGACGCACTTCATTTTCATTGAACTTCGTATTTAATTGCATCGAGACCGTGCCACGGCGAATCGTGGCAACTGGCGTTCGCTTTTAATCGGCAATATAATTTCCGAAATGACGCAATGCAAAAATAATCTCATTAATAAAAAAAAAAAAAATACATAAAAAATGTATTTCAATTAACGGAATTACGCAAAGTTGCACAAAATGCATTTTAGTTAATTTGTTTTTTTTTTTTTTACTCATTTTGCTTTTTATTTTTCACTTCTGTTATAACGTTTTTCTTTTGGACATTTGAACATTTCACTGCGAGCATGTACACACTCAGTTAATTAATAATTAATTGTGGCTTTTGCACAGATAACAAAAACAATACGAAAAACCCTAAAACAACAAATCATTGTCAACAATACGCATATGTAATTCGATAAACGTTGACAATTATTAATAATGAACCGATTTTTATTGAATGCGAAATTGTGGCAATAAAATAAAGTCAATAAATTGATTACATACTTGGCCGACACATTATAGGAAATTATAGGAAATATAGGTCTTGCATTCAGATATGAACAATTAAAATTGTTTAGAAATGATTTTATGTCGAATGCGTCATAAATTCGGTTAAGGTGTATGACTGTGTGCTTATGACGTTTATGGCGTGATTGATTACCCGTGGCTTGTATTTTTTCTAGGTAAACGAGATACCAAAAAAGAAGAAAAAACCAAACAACAAAAAACAATAATAATAAAATAGCCTTACCCAATATGTTGAAACCAATATAAGGGTTTTGCTTTATTTAATCTACCTGCAAAAATATGATCTGGTTTGCTAAAAAAACACAACATATGACAATCTTTATTTGCAAGAAAGTTTTAGAAAGCTATTTTAGCGAGTGAACGTTTTAAAAACAAAAGTATTTAGCAACTCAAAATGTTGCGAAAATTAGTACTAATTAATAATTCTTTTTGAGCACTTTGCTTTTATTTATATGCAAAAATATAAGCAAAAAGAACGAAAAAAAAAAAAGAAACTATTGTAAATCCACATTTTAAATGAAAAATAAACTTCAGACGTTAATTAATAATGTAGGGCGCTGAATTTCAACAGCAAGTGAGCTTTATAATTTATAAGTAGCATAAAATATATTTAAAAATCACGACAAATATATTTTGCATGTTAAAAACAGAAAAATGTCAAAAAAAAGTTTTCAAATTAAAATAAACATTAATTTCTTTTTTAAAATACATTTAATCTGTGAAAGTGTCATGAAACCGAATACATTAATGTGCTAATTAATAGTAGAAAAACCTTTTCGAACAAGTAATTGCAATGCCGCCGCTCAAATACCCATCCCAGGATATACTTAAGTTGAGACAAGCTGTAGGTGATGGGAACTATGCGGCTATGGGAATGAAAAAAAAACACTTATGAGATCTGTGCGATGTTGGGAACTGCCCGTTTTGGGAGATTTTGATGTATTGCGATCGATCCTAGGCAAAAACGATGAAAACTATAATTAAAAGGCCATCACAGCAGCATAAGCTGCAGTGCGCAACGTTGTGATCTTGTGGCCTGTGCTAATTTCACCGCATGGATCTTTATGCGCTATCTGCCAGCGCTTTGTCTGATTTGTTTTTTCAGACCTGCTGATACGTAGTTATCTAGTTATGGTAGCTAATTTTGCGACGCTACTGTTTGTCCACTTTTATGAAAAATTCCATTAAATAAAGCAAAGAAACTTAATTTAACTGCAGATAATAAAAATTATGACAGTTCAACAGCAATAACAACGCAACTACAGCAAATTTAGGTATGTTTACTTTGTGGTCTTTAAACATTTATGTATGTATTTATATTTCTTCTTTTTTTAAACGAAATTAGATAAACATAACAGCATGAAATGAAAATAATTATTATACAAAAATATAATGCACATTACTTTGTATAGTTGCTTATTCTCTTTTTAAGTCCACGTTAACAACCCACAATATGTAAAAGTAACTTACATATTGAATAGATGCAACTATCTCGCTAAAGATGCGTTCTGGCAACTATGAGCTGCAAGCAAAAGTATTCATTACCGTAAATATTTCAAATAATGAGCAGTTTCTCGTGCGTATAATAATTTGCATTAATTTTAAGTTTATTATGTTAAGACTTCCTCCCGCCGCATTAAGCGCTTTTTCCCAACTGAATTTTCGAATTTGATGGCAAAAAGTTATGGCATGCGAAAATCATACAACTTCGTTAAAGCAAATATGTGCAATAAAAATAAAACTGAAAAACGAAATAATAAAGTTAGAAAGTTAAAATTAAAAATGTAGAAAAAAATAAAAAATTGTACATAAATCACGGAGTGCAGAAAAAAAAAACTTAAAAAAAAAAGATTAAAAACTTTAAATTAACAAAGCAAAAAAAAAAAATTTTTTAATTTAAAAAAAAACAATATCAAATCGTGTCAAATGAACAACGTCAAAATGTTCAACAACAACAAAAACAACAGCAGCGCATATGATCATGTGCCATGATGTGGCTGATGAAGACATTAACGTGCAACGTCTTCGCCTTCAATTTCGGACTTTCCTAATCTGATTCCACGATGAATTAATGCACGGCAATGCGTGTCTTAACGCAACTGAAATTCCAATTATTTCTGACAACGTGGGTGTAGTCAGGGGCGCCGTCAGGTGGCAGTCGCCAGGTAACAGCTGGCAGGTGGAGCATGTTTTCATTTCAGTTCGTATATCATTATCTGCTCTGGCTTATACGCAGTTGCATACTTGCAATGCTTTCGGAGCATTGCTTTAACCCGAGAAAAGCACGAACTGTCAAGCCAAAACAGTGCAGCACAGTGATTTTGAAATCAGCAGCACGTGTTGATTGGATGCTGTTTTCTGAGTTGACAACAACGAAATGTGTATACAGTGTATCAAACATAACGTGCCAGAAGAACCGCCTCAAACAGGTCAGATCATTGCTTGGCCCCTTTACAAGAAACCCCTTTTACTTTACATGCCGATTATGGCGACAAGAAAAATATTTTCCAAAAATTTTTATATTCATATTTTTTATATTTGGTTTTTTTCATTTCGTTTTGTTTCTGTTGCAACAACACATGCTGCACATAAAAAGCTGCTTAGTCATAAATTCAAATCAGAAAAAATTTTGACGACAAGATTTACCGCCTGTCACCATCTCAAGCCACCGTCGCCATCGCCGTCACCCTCCGCGGCGTATGTAATTACAATAGGGTCGCATTATTTGCATTTGGTATGAAGTGCAGAAGTCTATTGAAAAGTTCTCATTAAAAAAACAAAGCAACCAAACCCGAAACGAAGTGCCATAAAACGGAAGTGGCGCGAAAGAAAAAGAAAAAGGAAACATGGTACATGGTAGGAAAAAGTGCTTCCATCAACAAATTATGAACCGCCATATGCTGCATATGAAAATTATTTTAATTATAGGCGAAAAATTATGAAGTGGCTGTAAAACGCTAAAAAGCGCCGCAGCCAGCCCATTTGCGTCTGACGAGTCATGAAAGCGAGAAAAATGAAAAAACAAAAAAATCCCCAAATCCAAACCCAAACCAAAATTGAAATGAAGTTGCCGCAGTTTTGCTTCATTTTCTTACCGAGAATTTTCGTTTACCAGCAACAGCAGCAACAAACAAGACGCATTAACACGTGTTGCGCACATGTGTACCTTGCACTAGAGAAACGCAACTGCCACCTCCGCTGAAGTGGCGGCTGCCACCCCCCCAACGTAATTAACGCTGTGCATATGCACATTTGCCCAAGCAGTTGTCTTGCTTTGCTTTGCTGTGCCTCCATGTGGATTTTTCAAATTATTTATTTTTTTTTTAAATTATTTTTTATCGTTTATTTTCACTGGCAAACCAAGTGCAGTTATAGAAATTATGTGTGCAAATAGCAACAACAACAACAACAACAGCAACAACAGCAACAAATGCTTATACACGCAGCAAGACAACGACTCTAACCGACACTTGACACTCGAGGGACTGACGACAGTGACAAGCTTCTGAGTTTGCTGCGCATCCTGCTGCCGCGTCGGCTCACCATTTGGACAGTGCGATGCGATGCCGTGCGATGCCGTGCGGTGAAGTGCGGTGAAGTGCGGTGGAGTGCGTTGCGTTGCGTCGCGGAATGCTGCGAATGGGGCGCATTTTGAGTTCGCAGACGAGTCTGCGTCTGCTTCGCTGCTCGCTTGCATGTGCAGGGGTACTAAAAATACACTTAAGCGTCGTTTCATGGGCGATGCGGAGCAGTAGGAAGGCTTCGCTACTGGGGCGAGACACTGTGCAGATTTTGTTTTTGTTTTTGCAAACAATTTTGTTTTCGTATTATTATTTTTTTTTTTTTTTTTAACCAGTGTTCGTATGTGTGTCTGTGTGTGTGTGTGTATGTATGCATTAACTTTATTTTTTTCGCACCAATGTGGCAACAGTTGATGCTCATCATCATGGTTTGTGTGCAGACGCTGAACATGTGGCCATGTTAAAAAATTATAAAAACCTACGAGTAAATATAAAAAGTTATTTTTATATATACCCGTACAACAACAAAAAATGTAAAAAGCAAAGCACAAAACTAAAAAAAAAAAAAAGGTTGTAAAAAAATACGAAACGAATATCGTGTTGCACGAAGAATAAACCTAACCGAACAAGCGATTGTTGATGCCACAAGCAGAAAATCAGTCTGTGTGCCAAAATCAAACACGAAAAGCAAAAAATTAGCGAAAAAGAAACGAAACGAAAAAAAGCACAAAAAAAGAAAAAAGAAATTGGCTACAAGCAACAAACAACACACAGCACAAAGAGATAGAAGAAGCGGCGGTAGCTGCACAACAACAACAACAACAACAGCAACAACAAAAACAAGAACAACATAGAATGTTTGATTAAAATAATGAAATAATGAAAGGCAAGCAAGAGGCAAAATGTGGCAGTGGTTGGCTTTTTGCCTGGGTTCGGATTTGGGTTCGGGTTCGGTGCGGACGCAATTCAGGAGGCCAGTTTCCAGCGCAGCTGCTTCTAAAACTTGAACGCAAGATCCAAGTGAGACTTATCAGTTAATGATGATGTTGGAACGTACATTAGCAGTTTCACTTGAATGGCTTTGCATGATCCAAATCGCTACAGCTTTTACATATGAGAGATGAGCAACAAAGCTGGCATAGATAAGATGAGGAAAATGTCAGGATTTGCTAACCTCGTCATCGCGGCCTTAACTGAGCTTCTTACGAGTATTGTAGAATATGGCTTGTACAATAATGTGAAGCCACGAAACTCTTTCGAGGCCACACTTACCAAATAAGCATGGCGAACTGAACGCACTGTGGCGGCTCCCAGCTGTCGACTGTCGGTTGTCGGCCGACTCTGGTGCGTCTTTCGCGCCAATCAGGCAGTGTATGGGATTTTGCAAATGCCAAAAGTCAGGTCGATTACAACGAATCCCAGCGCTACCGTTTTCCAAGTGCTTAGTCCATGCAGCTATTGCATTGAAACGTAAACTATAAAATAGACAAGTTCGCCGTTGTGCCGTGTGCGCGTGTGAGTGTGTGTGCGTGTGTGTGCGTGTTGCCAATGGAGGCCACATTTGCTTGTACGCTGGATGCGCATTTGCGTGTTTGCAAAAGGATTCAAAGTGAATCTGGAAACGTGCCTCATGCCTCATGCCACATATTCACTTGCCCACTCACTCTCTCATTCATTCACTCGCTCGCTCGCTGGTTCACTCACTCACTCACACATGTGTTCAGTGAATTATAACGAGCAATTGCGCCGTGGCGTATAGCATAGCGAGCAGCGATGTTTGGTCGGCTGGCAGAGCAGAGCAGAGCATGGCCAGAATGAACGGCGAAGGACGCACATTTTTGGTACCTGTCTACAAAGCAGCCAAGTTTGACTAACTCAGCACTCGGCTTAGGCTCTCGCGCCTTCGTCGTGCGCTCACTGCAATTGAAAGCGTCTCGCGGCGGCAGTGGCAGCGGCAGCGGCACGGCTCGGCGTCCCCAGAGTGTGTTACCGGTTGGCCAGGTCTCAGCTGGCTTTTCTGCACAACGCATTAGGCCAGACGGCAGTCGCAGTCGCAGGCACAGGCGAGAAACCTTTTGCAGTGTGCTGCAGGTAATGACGGCGGCTTCAACTGTCTGCATTGTTTGCGTTTCTCTTCTTCTTCTTGTTGCTGCTGTTAGAGTTCAGTCGATTGGCAACAAAGTACAGTGTACCCAGGCATGTTTGCGCCTTCAACAGTGCTTCAGCTGGTCCGTTCGTTCGTCCGTCCGTTCGTCAGTCTATCAGTCTGTCCGTCTGTCCGTTTGTTCATTTGTTGTTTGTTTGCCTACATGTATTTTGTGCGATGCCGAGTTATGCGCTTGCAGTGCCTCTTGGCATTTCTTCTTTGAGGTTTGCTTTTGGGTTTTGTATTTGTTTTTATTTTTTTTTTTTTTTTTTTCGTATTTTTTTTTCTTTCCTCTCTTCGCATTGTTGTTGTACCGTAGCTCTTGTTGCTGTTGTTTTTGTTATTGTCTTTTTTTTCTGCTTCTTCATCGTCTTCACACACACACACACACACACACACACACACACACACACACATGCATGTGCACGCACACTTGGACAAAATTGTTTGTAGTTGTTCAATGCTTTCGTTGTTGTCTCTCTCAACTTTGTTGTAATCTGATCTGCTGCATGCGACGCAGGCAGCCGGCAGCAGACAGAAGACAGCAGACACCCAACAGCTGTGAAGTGGTTTACGATATTTGTACGGAGTTCTGCCGATATTGGCGTCACAGTGACAGCTTCAAGTGCCCACCGATATGCTGTTCAAGATTGTTTTTTTAATGAGTCCCGTTTGGTTTTTGTTTTGCATTTGTTAAAGTGGATCACATGATGTAACAAAATCGTTACGCTTTGATAAGGAATCAATGTAAATGCGAAGGGCATATGCATATGCATACATACATATGTATGTACAATGTAGAAGTTAAGTGAAGTGGTTGATGAACATTTTGTAGCGAGTGTAATGCGTGGCATGCATGGCAGGAGAAACCATAAGCGGAACAGAGCGAAATCGAGAGAATGCGAGCAAGTGTGAGAATGGTGAAGAGCGTCGGTGACGCAGAGCTATTAATTCAAGAGCAGCAACGCATTAACATCAACTTCATGTTGGGCATTATGTAGAACTGAAGCTACTTCATCATCCTCAACAGCGTCGCCAACGTCATGATTATCAGCAGCAAGAGCAACTGCAACAGCAACAGCAGCAGCATCAGCAGCAGCAGCATAAACAGCGTCATTGTGTGTCTCTGGGCAAGCATGCGTCGACAGCAACAGAAATATCAACCACACACGACAACAACAACAACAACAACACGCAGCAGAAGAAGCAGCATCAGCAGCAGCAGGAAATCTTATGCATTAAAAAAAAAAAGAAACCGGTTACTTTCGCATTAAACGTCATTCGATGAAAACAATTTTTCAGCCTCTTCGATTTTTCACTTATGCGCAGAGTTTTGTTTTTTTTTTTTTATTTTTTATTTTTATGTTCCTCTTTTTTTTAATTTGTTATTTTTTTTTTTGTTGTTTCTTTTTTATCTTTTACTTGTCTGTCATTCTCAAGCGCTTTTGCACATTTTTTAAGCATTTCTTTGCTGTTGCATGCTGCAGTTGTTGCCGTTGTTGTTGCTGTTGTTGTTGTTGTTGTTAGTGTCATCATCATCAAACAACGCGAATTGCGCATCACAACGAGCAACAACAACAACAACAACAACAACAAAAGGCAAACAAAAGAAAATCGCTACCATGTCAACTTCAGCTACTTCTGTTACAACAGTCAGCGCACGCTATGATGCACCATTTGTCAGCGTTTGCATAATAGACATTTCGGCTTTGCCTCGCTGTCCGTACAACTTAACGTGTGCACACTGTATGCATATTGGCTTTCATTTTGTTTGGCAGGGCCATGGTTTTTCCTACATTTTTTGTTTGTTTGTTTTTGTTTTTTTTTTTTTTTCGTTTGGTTTTTGGGTGTTTTTATGAAAATTGTAAGTCGTCGCGGTTTGGCTTCCTGCATTCTATCAAACTGATTGGATTTTGGCTTTGTTCATCTTCTCTTGCTGCTGATGCTGCTGCCGCTTCATCTTCATCTTCTACTTGAATTATTCATGCGCGCAGCCGCTGGAAAGTCAGCAGACAACAACAACAACAACAGACAATAAACGACAATGACGACATCAACGGCAACTACGACCGCGATGACGACGTCGACGTTGACTGTAGGCGACAACTGTCAGCGTTGTTGCTCATTCATAGACTTTGCCTTGGTTTCAGTTATGCTGCTATGCTGCAGTTTGGCGGTTTGCCTTTTTGCCTTTGTTTTTTTTTTTCTTTTTTCTTTCTTGTTTATTGTTGTTGTTGTTGTATGAGCACGTTTTAGGCTTGCATTTGGCTACATTAAGCTTCCGCATCATTTTCAGTTACTGCGCCAGGCAAGGCGCCTGACGGAATGTCTTTTGTGACTTGTTAACGGAGCTTTTTCGCTTGGCCTTTATCGTTGACTTGTTGAGTAATTATACCGGGTCCGGGAGCGACTTCCAAGTATTTATGGATGACAGTGTAGCCAGAGTTTTCTTTACATTTTGCTTCTTCTTTTTTTTTTTATTCATTTACATTTACATAATAATCAATGAACAATTGATGTAGCGACTTTGTGTGTTCAACAACTTGCCATGCCATGGGGCTTGCATCAACTGAAGCAACAACAACAACCATGGGGCTCGCATCAAGTGAAGCAACAACAACAACAGAAACAAATGCATAATAACAAAATAAAAAGCGAACACGAATATACGCTCTGACAGCCCCAGCACAGTGAGAGTGTCTGCTGCGAGGAGCAGCTCTAAAGCTGCCGAGCAGACTAGAACCGCACATTCGCATTGAATTCCGGCAATTGTTTGGCCGAAACGGCGGCGGCCATAGCCCAATTGTTTCGATTTCCCTTTGTGTGTCTGCCTCCATGCCATGTTGGCAGCAGCCACTCTGCGGCAATTGTCTAGCACAGCTTTGTTTGTCACACCAGAAAACGAAAGTCTGCCTGACATTGTTCTACATGATTTCTGACCTCCAATGCTTCTCAGGCGCCTGCCTGCATTCACTGCAAGAACGTACTGCGAGTAAACTGATTTAGTGCCCGCATAGGCCAGTCTTCGCCTCTCTGTCTCTGTCCTCGCCTCACTCGTCGCTGGTTGCTGGCCTATGTTGGCTTTGGCCTGTTGTCATCGTTGCTCCAATGCTGAATGAGGCATGCTAAGCGAAGTACATGCGATGCGTAATTATGACCGGCACGCACATCAGGACTGCAACTGCACATGGAAAAGGGAATTCGATTTGGTTTGCTATTCTTTTGCTGCTTCTTTTTGTTGTTCTTGTTGTTGTTGTTGTTGTTGTGCACAAAGTTTATGCGTACGTGGTCTTGAACGTGAAAATATGAGAAGTATTACATTTTTTGTGCTTTCTATTTCATTCAGCAATGCTGCAACGTGCCCAAAAAATAAGAAAAAAGAAGAATAAATAAAAAGCAAAAAAAAAAAAGAAGAAAATTGACAAAAACAAAAATTCTGCAGCAGCATTATAGTATATACAGGCCGTCCGAGTAGTAACCTAAATCGCAGATACTCCTCACCCTATCCGCAGCAATAAATAAAAAATGCATGTATGTATGTGTGTGTGTGTGTGTGTGTGTATAGCATATGCGAATAGCAAGAATATTCGATTATTGAATACTTTCGCTGCCTACGGTGTCAGCCGCAGTCGCAATCGCCGCTGCGCTGCCAACCGTCCTTTAGCTTTAGATTTGTCAACGCTTGGCAAAATGCTGCACCCAGTATTGGACATGTTTTTAGCCAAGCGAAGGCGCAACGCGCTTCAAGGTGCAATGACGGCAGGCGGAGCTGCGCGGTCTGCACATGTGCACACTACATGCTTTCAAGTTTTCGTCGGTGGCACAAAAAAAAAAAAAAAAAAAAACAAAAGAAAAAAAAAGCATAAAACAAAATTCAAGTATGCTTGGAATGCTGCAGCTGAATGCTCTGCATTCGATTTTGGTGAAAACCAATACACAAGGATACTAAATACGTATAAGAGTCACGAGAGGTGCTTGCTGCTTGCAACGTTTTTGTTGTTGCTGTTGTTTTATCTTGATGTTTTTGTATTTGTTATTTTTTTTATAGCTTTTTGCATGTGCATTGAACTAAAATGGGTTTTCCCTTAACTGTGTTGTTGTTGTTGTTGTCGTTTCTGCAGTAATATTTGTTACCAATGCTGCAGTTTTTTGTTAGACCATTTTACTATCTTTTATTTTTTTTTTTTTACATTTTCTTTTTCGTTAGTTTTTGTTATTTGCTTTGTTTAATTCTCTCTTTTGATTATGAGTAACATGGAAACTTGTACGCTGTTTTTCGTAGGCTTCAGTTAAAGAAAAAACGGAATTGGTCAAATATATGTTTGTGTATGTGTAAAGGCTTTCATTAGATTGGGTTTGGGTTTCATTGCCATGACACCGTATACAGACATAAGATGCAGTGCAAGTTACACTTGACTCTACATATTACGTTAGGTTTCAGTTGGCAAGAAGGATGCATATAACATCGTGTCCTAATTAATTGTTTGAATGCATGGTGATCAACACGCTTATAAAGTAATTATTGCGGGAGAAAGAAAAACAAATAAGCAAAAAAAAAACAAAAAACCCACAAATCCAATGCAATTTGTTTTGGTTTTTTTTTTTCATTGCACAAAAACGAATTTCATCAGTTGTGCATAACTTGATGCTGATCAAGCAAACGTTTTGTTGTTTTCTCTTTTCTGTTGCAGTTAACAAAAATAAAAATAAAAAAAGAAAACTCAACACAAAACACTAGATGTCGGTTCGCATATTATTATTATTATTATTTTTGATTTTTGCTTCTTCGTTTGCTTTTCTTTACGATATTTGTCGATTACAAAAGTGACCCAATTTGCTTATCTAATTAGACGCTTGCACACAGTCGCCGTCAATTGGCGCATCATGCAGTGAAAAATATCTTTTCATAGTATTAACAAAAAAGAAAAACAAAAAAAAATATATATATATATATGAAAAAATATCACAAACTATAAAAACTGTAAAAAAGCTACAAAATTATAACAACTTGCATAATTTTTCATAGTCAAAAAACTTTTACTTTCGTTTTGATAATTGCGACGAAGCGCATAAACGTCAGAAAATTTTGATTTTGATTTTATATTTTGTGTTTTTTTTTTTTTGCGAGTCAGTTTTTGGCGTCTTTCATATAGTACAACAAATGCCTATGGCAATAAATAATTTCAATGTGCAGTCAGACAAGTTGGCAAACGAACTCAATGCAAAGCTCAAACTGAAGCCCTCAGCAAAACCGAAGCCATTAAGGCAAACCCAAGTCATGCCAAGCCAAGTCAAACCAAGCCAAGCCAAGTCGAGCCGAGCTGCGTTGGGCTGAGTGAAGCCAAAACCACGATGGTTGCTAGCTGCTGGTTGCTTGTTGCATGTCGTCGACGTCGTTATTGGAAAAATATTTCTTGACTTTGGTCTCAGTTACTTTTATTTACATTTTTCCAATCATTGTGCGCTTAGTTGCACGCCTGCTGCTGCTGCGCCTCTTTTGCCAAACACGAAGGCTGTTGTTGTATACGATTTCAATAGACTCAAGCCAAGCCATGCCGAGCCATGCCATGCCAACTTAAGCCAAGGCAAGCCAAGTCAAGTCGAGTTGAGACGAGTCGCATCGTTTGAGCGCCACTCCTTAAGCATTCTGCTTACCAGATACAAAGCCGATCTTGGTGTTGGTCTTCGCTTCACGTGTGTGCATGAACACTTATTCATGAGATATTGTTTTGTTTTTCTCTTTGATTTTTTTGCTTTGTTTCGGTTTTTGTTTTGGCAGAGTTCGATTTCGTTTGTCGTTTAAAGCATTTTCGAGGAGGAGGCTCCTGTGGTGTCTAACTGAATGGGTTTGCTTTTCTTTTCTTTTTTTAAGCTTTTGCGTGGCATAATGTCAAAGTGGCGTTTAAAAAGCAGAAGGCAGCCACTTTGACTTTATTTGCGGTCTGCAAAAAAAATTGACAATTTGCAGAAAAAGCGCTTCATGCATCAGAATGGGAAAGGTTGGAAACGAGAGAGACAAACATAAATTAAAATTTATTATAATAGTTGATTGAAAAAAACAAGAGTGAGCAGTCTTATAAAGATGTAAGATTGGCCGAGGTGAGCCTGTTAAAGCAAATGTCACCGTGGTACGGCGTTCATGTGTTCAACTTTAATGCGTAAGGTTCGAGGCTCAGACCTTTATTAAGTACTTAGCTTGGTTAGCGGAAATACTTTCTACATTCAAGAAATTTTATAATTTCCATTCGTTCGAAGTGTGCCTAAATAAGGATTTCCTATTAATTCATAGCCACGCACAAATTCATCTTTGCAGAGAGGTACCTAAATAACCAATTATTTTGCACCTAGAATCTTAATGACAAATGTCACTCGCAAACCTTTTTATAATTGCTGCTCCCTTTAATACAACCCTTTGCGATTTTCCTAATGACTAATCGCCCATTTTTTAACTTTTTGCTTCTGGGTTTTCCAATTTATGCGTTTGCTGGTGAAATATCTCATGCTGTTACATTTTGTTGTTTGAAAGGCATAAAACCGAATTCACGTCAAAACAGAATCTACAAAAAAAAAGAAAAAACGAACAAGAAAGACAAATTATTATTAATATTAAAATACATGACATTTGAATAGTAAAATTTGGACAAGGAACCAAAGTGAAAATATACAATACGAAAAATGAAAAAGGGAGACCCTGGCTAAATACTAATCAAAATCAGCCAAATGCAAAGCGTGCACCTGAGTCGAACTGCGCTGAACTGTCGTGAACCCAAATAAAAACAAATGCAAAGCAGAGACGGAACTAATCCGCTTATCAGCCAACCAAGCAAAGTTACCGACGCAATGGCCAACGATGACGGCGAAACGGACCAAAGCGACCAAGCCGCATTTGTCATGCAGTCACATTCATCGTCATCGTCAGCATCATCATCATCATCACCGTCGTCGTCGTCGCCGTCGTCATCGTCATTGTCTAAAGCTAACGTTGACATCCTTCCGGGTCAGCTAAACCAAACAAACGGTACTTTTTGCAAAATGATTTTCGTGGCATTTTGTTGAACTTTTCCTTTTTGTGTGTCTATTCCTTTGGTTATCTCATTTTTGCTTGCCATTATCATTATTTAAATGATGATTGAAATCCATCATTGCTCAATATGCGCGCTCCAGTTCTCACGCTCCGCTGCCGCGCATTTTCCATCTTTCTTCATTACAGCACACGAGAGGCATATGAATAATTTCTTTGGTCCTTGCTGTCGAGTATTTTGTTTTATTTATATATAATTTATTTATTTATTTTTTTCTTTTTTGTTTTTTTGGTTGCCTTTTTTATTTTGTCATCTTCTGCTGAGTCTTGAGTCTGCCTTCATTCCATTTGTTAGATTATTTGCACAGCTGTTACTTCTGCTGCCGAGTCCTCCTTGCCTTGTTGCCGGCCTTTGCTCAGCGCAATGGCATACCGGACCTTTTAACGTGTTCAATCATATACGGCCACTCGGCTAACGGAGCAGCTCGGCGCAGATCAGCTCATCTCAACTGCTGCTGTCCACTTTTCGCGCACTTTCTAGGCCGCCAGTACACGCAGCTGTCCTTTGATAAATCGTTCTAGATTCATTTTACTTATGCAAATGCTTGACAGTTTTATATAATCTCACCTCGGCCAGCCAGACCGGCAACTTGGCAGCCAGTCAACGCAGCAACGCGCGGCATCCATCTGCCAATGGCCAACGCATGCCAACGAAATAATGTCACCAGCTCCAAGCAATTGAGGCATTCGCTTCTGCCCTTCACTAAGTTAGAGGGGAGCTCAGCCTTAGGTGTATATAAGTGCGAGGGTAAACACGTTTCTGTCTGCTCTAACCCAACTCTGACTTGCTGACTGGTTAATTATTCGCACAACACTGCGGCCCCCTCTCGCCTAATTTGTTGCCCCTATTAGGGGCCTGTTCAGCTCATGGCCTGGCAAACAGTTTACTTGCCAGCCTAACTGCTTAGCTAACAAAGGCACCCTTGCCCTTAGCCGGGGCGACACACTGCAATGCTTAGCTGACATTAACGCAACCTATCTGTGTGTGTGTGTGTGTGCGTGTGTGTGTCTCCTACACTCATCAAATCAAACAGGTTTTTCCCACTTAAGTTCCTAGAATTTCCATGAAATGCATAATGCATTCGTCATGAATATGGTTGCGTATTAAACGAGTTTTGCCCCATGCAACTCCTTGCCCACGATCATCAACTGGTCGATTTTATTTTATTTTCTGTTTTTGTTTATTTTTTAGTTCTGTTTTGTTTTGATTTGTTTTTTCTTTTTCGGATTTTCCGCACCTACCTGTTAGCGGCAGTTATTTAAATTGGTTTACTGTTCTAGTTTCGACTGGTCTAGGCTGTGCATACGAATACTTTTTATCTTTTTCACTGTCGATGTTGTTTTTGTTTTAATTGGTTTCGAGTTTCTTGTACGTCAAACATGGCAATATCGTAATCATAGCGTTTAGGTAGCACACACATGTCGGCGCCAACAAAAAACAAACTACAGAAAAAAAAAGGAAATAAATAAATAAATAAATACACTCTACTGTCAGAATTCTATGGGCTTTCTAAAACCGTCATCCGTGCCTACGCGCGCTGCCCAGCAGTTGTTGTCGTCCCCCATTGCATCGAAATCTTATCTTATTATTGGGATTTATGCTTTTTATTTCTTGTGTGTATGTATGCCACACAAAACTGTTTCAATCTGCACAATCTGTTCAATCTCATTTGTTGTCGGCTGCCGGCTGCCGTCTGTCGGCTGTCGCTTGTCGTTCAGACCGTCTTGCATGGCTTTGCCCAAGTTGGCCGTCTGGTCGGCTGCTCGCCGGCTTGCCTGCCTTCATTCTCGCTGGTCGTTTGTTTAGGCACGTGTGCCATGAGTATTTGTGCTTGACTGCCTTTAGGATAGGACAGTTACTTGTACAGCTCAGTGCCAGACATGAATATCCGCATATCCGCATATGTATGTATGTATACAAACATAGCATACACGTACAACGCATGAGAAGCAGTTAGGTGAACTGCAGTTGCTTTTCTATATGCATGTGTGTGTGTGTGTGTGTGTGTGTGGGTGGGTGTGTATGAGTGTGTGTCCGTTAGCAATTTACCCACTATTTGCCATTGGCATTTGTCATTTGCTTTCTTTCTTTTCCCCAAAGTCTTACACGATGTCTACATGCTCGCATGATATTCCATCGAAGATTACATGCCTACAGTAGCTGTGAGCACTCCTAATTTGTTTACAATTATGTTGACAGTTGTTCTTGTACAACGTTTGTCTGTGTGTGTCGATAATGCATTTGTCTTTGTCACAAATGCCATATGGAAAAACTATTCGGAAATATAAATGAGAATAAGTGTCTTGAATAAAAAACATTACCGCCATTAAAAACTCAACGTAACAGATCACTTAACCTGGGCTATGTGATCCCACGCGCCAACAGTTAATAGTAAATGTCAAGAAGAACTCCTGCTTCGCTTAATCTTCTACATTCGATTGCTTTTTTTGAACAAGCTCCGTAGGCGTCTATGGCGCGGTGTCACAGTAACGACGGCTGGGC